>PVJO010026253.1:0-21389 GCA_004026905.1 Hystrix cristata
ATGGAAAACATGGAAGAAATGGACAGATTCCTAGAAACATACAAATTACCAAAACTAAACCAAGAAGAGATACAAACTCTTAATAAACCAATATCAGCCATTGAAATTGAAGAGGTGATTAAAAACCTACCAACAAAGAAAAGCCCAGGTCATGACAGCTTCACAGCTGAATTCTACAAAAAATTCAAAGATGATCTAATACCATTATTCCTCAAACTCTTTAATGAAATTGAAAAGGAAGCAGTACTTCCAAAATCATTCCTGGAAGCAAGCATTACCCTAATACTAAAACCAGAAAAGGACCCAACTGAAAAGGAGAACTACAGGCCAATCTCCCTAATGAACACAGATGCGAAAATTCTCAACAAAATTCTGGCCAACAGAATACAACGAATTATCAAGAAGATTATACACCACGACCAAGTAGGATTCATCCCAGGGATGCAGGGATGGTTCAACATATGCAAATCAATATATGTAACACACCACATCAACAAAGTGAAAGAGAAAAATCACATGTTTTAAATCAGTTTTAAAATGCAATAATAATTGGTTACTTTATGGAGAATCATAAAAGAACACATATGAGGCGAACCAAAAATACTCCCACATTGTATACATAATGATTTATTGGTCTTTCTGGATATTTATAAATTATTTAGGTAAAGTCATTTGCATAGAAGTAAGCTAGTACATGGACATTTAATTTATACAAACAGACTGAAACTAACTAATTTCTTCATAGGCTAATCTCATAAGATAATTATTAAGATACAATAAAGCATTTAGAAAAACAATTGTGAACATTAAATGTTAAAATACTGTATAAGATTTCTTTTCTTTGTCTTTTCTATTCTTGTATTCTTTCCAAAACATAATTATTTGATGTAGTGGGACCACAGAGTTGCTTTTTTGCTTGAAACAATCTTGCCTTTTTTATGTGTTTGATTTAAAGTGTAGAGCTTAGGTATTGCATTGTGTTAGTTATTGTTTTGTTTTGTGTTATATAATGTTTTTTCTCCATCAGCCCCTCAGTATTCTGCAGGTGGTGAGTGTATATGAGCAATATCAGTTATGTGTAAGTATAAGCATTTTGACTAGATGAGAGTCCAGTTTTGTAGTGTTTATTCATTAGTTTACATGTTTGCTGTAGCATCAGATTCCACATCTGCTCTGGACCCTGCTGTGTAGGAGTGTATTCTTCTGCTAACTCCATCTGTAGATTAGCTGCCTAGGTTTTCTTGTGTATCATTTCTTTATCAACTGTTACATCATGCCTGATGTATATACTGAAATTCTATTTTTCTTACTCACATCCATTTCTACATATTTTCTTTCATTTAATTATACAGTCATTACCTTCTTTTCTCTTTTCCTTTCTTGATGCACAGACATATCATTATCAATTAACTGGTCACCTTCTGCAAACATCACCATGATTTCATTAAAGAGACCGTGCCTACAGTCATTTACTGCGGAGAATTACATAGTGTGTATAATGCAAAATAAGTTTATTATGATTTGTGAACTGTTTGCTTGAGAAAAACAGCTTCGTATGAAATGTGAGAAATTACCTCTTTATACTGAGTTGACTTGATTGAGGATTTAAATGTCAATAAATATAACCAATGAATATATTTCCTTTTTGCTTTTAAATTAGGTTTCACAAACTACATATTTAAATTTCTGAAGAAAAATATGTAAGCTCAAGGGAATTTTAGAAATCCTGATTTTGCCTTACATACATGGCATGAATGTACATGTTACCTTACTCATAATTAGTTTGGTTCTAAATGTAATTACAATAGGAATACAGAGTATGTCTGCTCATGTTAATCCAGTGTTGCTATTTTAAAAATTACCCACTTGGATTAAAGTGATGTGATATAGAAACTTACTTTTGTCACATTGTATATTTAAGACAGTTTCAAGTTCACAATTATTCTTTGACTTTATTTATTCATGATAGCTATTTAAAACAGTCCTATGAATATTTTGTATGTTTGAATCTGAATTGTGTAAATTTATATTATGAACACCAACCGCTTTGCTGTTTGGCAGTGTAGATTCACAGCAAGCACTGGGTTTGGTAATATTTGGGTAAAGTTAACATAAGACCCAAACTCATAAGTAAAGCTTAATTATCATATATCTTTAGCAAAATATCAATATTTTGAATAATAAGAGTGAACAGAAATTTCATAGTAGAACTGAGAGAAGTAGAGTGTATATGCTTTGAGGACAGAGTAACAAAATAAATCACTTAATGTATTTGTACACAAGTATCTATTTTGAGGTAGAATTTTTAAATTAATCTAGGAGAAATTTAATGACTTCCAACATTGCAAAATTTTCCACAATTCACCAGTGGAATTCTCACAGTGAGTCCTTAAATATTCTGATTTTTATGCTTTCAGGCATTAGAAATTTGAAATGTTAGTTGAGTATTTTAGAATATCAAAAACTATTCAGAGTGTGCTTGTAAATGTGGAAATATGTGGAAATATACACAGTACAGGTATAATTTCAATTCAGCTGACATATCATTGCTGCATGTTTTTTATTAAAAATATTTTGAAGAGTTTCTTTTTCCAGGTTACATTTTTATGATAGACGTGACTCAACATTAGTAAATAATCAAATTACTTTCCATAATTTTTGCTCAGGGAATTTTAAGAGTTGGTTATGTTCGTGTTGCTACCATTTTAAAATTAACTAATTTTTTCCTCCTCTGCAATAAGTCAGATTTCTAATGACTTCTGTTTGGCTAACAATGATCAGAGAAAGCTTGTAAAGTGTTTTGCCATTCAATATAGCATTTTCTGCACAGCCTTTCTGCCATCAAAATTACACAGTACAGGTATAATTTCAATTCAGCTGACATATCATTGCTGCATGTTTTTTATTAAAAACAACTTACGGAATTGGAATTTAAAATCACATATTAATACAAATAAAATTTTGATTCCCCTTTAACCTTATCCCTTTTGACTTTAAAAGCCAGAGGAAAAAATTTTCGATATGACTCTCACTCTATGGAAAATGAAAAGAATCTTAATTTTATGGCAGCAATCATGAACAGTACATTAGGTTTCCTATAATAACATGTACTATTAAAAAATTTCATTATGGGAGCATCCTGTGATCTTTGCATCACTATAAGGAAGAAAGAGCATTTTCAAGTATGAGAATTTCATGACATTTTTACCTGTTGGGTCCTGTTTTCTCAAAAGTACAGTACAGTGACTTCTGTACTAGTGACAGACACTGGCAGGCACAGAGTCACTCTATGTTACCACCTCATGTAACTGAAAGCGCTCCCTGAAGCCAGTCTGTGTCAGAGTCCTAGATGAGGTCTTCATGGGTGCTGACCATAAAAAGTTCATCAAAGTAATGAGGCGAAGAGAGAGCTTGGTGCTCATGGGCAGAGCTCAGCACCAAGGAGTGTGAACTGGCTCCAGCTGTGACAATAAAACAGCAGGTGGCTGCTGTCATTAGGGGTGGCAGATGAGGCAGGGGACTCACATTCAGCCCACAAACCTCTCATTTGTTAGCCATCGCCACTGTACCATGCAAAATAGCTTCCATCTCAGTCAATTTTACTTTGCAAAATATTATACATAGCTATAAGAATATTAGAACTCTGACTGTACAGGTCTTCTGTACTTCATCTGTTCCTCCCCTCTTGTGTCGTTTCTTTTCTTCTCCTTACTTAGCTCCACCCTTATTTCCCCTAACATTTCTTTACCTTTAACTTTTTATTAAGCTCCACTTTTTCAACTCAATATGAGTGTAGCATGTATTAGTCTAGTAAGGAGTTTAAATTTGAAAAATACTGTGGCATTTTTGTCCAAGTGCTACAGTTGGTACTTAGTATAGACTGTTTCCCCTGTCAGTGGTCATAAACCAAATTGAGACATTTTCCTTTTGGAGTCCATTATCCTTGATATCCCATGTTAAGTATTTAGAAGAACAGTGAATAAAATAGAGGAAATGCAAGAAAGGTGCCAGAAAATTTTTCACGAATTGTTTTAGATGCTTTGTCACAATTTCAGAATTTATTGTCTTTCAAATAATTCTCTGTTTTGAAGTAAAGCCTTGCATTTTTTTAAATAGTATGTGTCTCCATGATATTGTAGTAATGGTTGAAAGTACAACAGTAGGCCAAGTTTTAATATTTTATTTGGGAAGTAAACCTCCAAATAATAGAAACCATTATTTTTCCTTTAATACAGCAGAGAGAGGAAATTAAAGAAGTATGAGAATAAGTAACTGGAGAAACAAAGCCTCTTATTGCCAATTATAAAAATTAGATGGTATGAAATTCTTCAACCCTTCTTTTGCAATCCTATAAAGTGAAAGAGAGGCCGAATTTCATTGAATAAAATAAAGTGTTGCTAATATACAATCCACGCTGGGCTGACAGAAGAAATACTATAGAAATTTTAATCTTTGATTATAGACCAGTTATTTTGTAAAATGTCAGTATATCTATATTTACTAGTTGGGAGATATTTAAAATTTTTGTGTTTTGGCTTCTATCAGTGTATACCCATGGATTCTTATTTTGATTCATTTGTGTAGTGAATATTTTTTGTCCTCATATTTACCCAGGTTGGTCAATGAGTGTTAGTTCCTCTTTTTTCATTTTCCTTTCTTGAATCTCTATTATTTGGGGACCATTTTCATATTTCTGTCCTAGGATCAACTTTGTTTTGCCAAGGAGCCCTAGATTCTTCTAGAGGAGAGTTGTGTTTTTAAATCAAGATTTGGGTAGTAGCCGAACTCACTGGTTTTGGGGTTTCCTTGCAGTCAGTAGAAGCCTTCACTTCTTACAGAATTGCTTACTGAAGTATGTTTTCCATTATATTTCTTTTCTAAAAGGAGAAGATTGATTACTTTGAAATTCCTTTCATTGTTTTCAGTCTTTTACGGTCTGTCTGTGGAAGATTTTCAAGCCTCATTTTTGCCGCCATCCATTGTATAGCCTAAGCACATGCCTGATGTTCTCAAACTTGTTTACCTTTTCTCGTACCTCTGTCAGAAAAGTCCTTCTCCTTGTAGAAAATCCTAGCTATCTTGAAGTTGCACTCCTACTTGAATATCCTGAAATCTTTTAGGCAGTATTATATTTTACCTACTTTATAATTTTGCAGTATTTTTGGCATATCAGTGTGCAAGATGCAAAACTGTATTGTAACTTAATAGTTTTTGTTTCTCCTTTTCCTGATAAATGATAAGTTATAAATCCAAAATTCATGAAGTGGAAAAATGTAAACTCCCTACTTTATTCTTTTTCATGGTTCTTTTGGCTATTCTGAATCTCTTATATTTTCAAATGAATTTTTAGGATCACCTTGTTAATTTGTTTACTTTTCTCCTTGCTGAGACAAATCACCCAACATCCAAAGTTAAAGGAGAAAGGCTTATTTCGTCTCACAGTTTATAGAAGTTCTAGTCCACAGTCAGCTGACTCCAAGGCAGAGTGTCATGGCACAGGGTCATTGCAGAGGAGAAACAGCCCAGGCAAGGCAAGCAGAAGGCAGCAAAGTAGGGAAGTAGCAGTATTCCATCCACTCTACTCGCCTTTTGGGTGGTGCCACTCACACCCAGCGTGGTGCACGCATAATTCCAGCATTGCACACCCTAATCCAGCCACCTTCGAAACTCCTCACCTATGACACGTGAGACTTCAGGGGAACATTTAGATACAAGCCATAACATTTGTCAAGGGAAAGATTGGAATTTTGATAGGGTTCACACTGAATCTAGAGGTCAGTTTGGGAAGTATTAATATTTTAAGTACATTGTGTTGTAAACCATGAATTTTGGATTTATTTCTTACTCACCATCTTTAATTTTCTTTTAATGATGTTTTGCAATTTTCAGTGTATGTTTTCTGCTTTTCCTTAGTTTATTCTTAAACATTGTAGTGTTTTCATAATTTCATTTTTAGTTCTTTATTTTTAATACATAGAAATATAATTAATTCTTTGTACATTGATTTTTGTATCCTGCAAGTTGCTAAAAATCTTTCTTAATTGGAGTGGTTTATGTTTTCTGGACTTTTCATTGTGTATATACAAAAATGTATCATTAGTAAATAGTTATTTATACATTTTTCTTTCAGTCTGGTGTGTGGCTTTTATCTGTATTTATTTTTTATTTTTAAATTTTTTTTTTGCTAATGGCCCTGGCTAGCATCTCTCATACAATGTTAATAGAAGTGCTATGATAATATAGCTTGCCCTGGTCCTGATCTTACAGAGATGACACTCAATCATTCACTATTGTGTATAATGTTATTTGTCAATTTTTTGTGTTGAAGAAATTCCCTTTAATACCTCATTTGTTGAGTGTTTTTCCCCTATTAAAGAGTGTTAAATATTACCAAATTCTTTTTCTGCATCTGTTGAGATAATATGGTTTTGTCATTTAATTCTACTAATAGGATATATTCATTGATGTTTATATGTGTTGTGATTTAGATCATTTTCAGTTTTTTTTTCCTTTGTAGAAATTTATGCATTTCATCTGGTTTATCTAATGTGTGTTGGAATGCCAGTGTCCATAGTATTTCTTTTAAATTCTTTTTGGAAGTAGGGAACGGAAGTTCTCAAGTTTTTTATTGTGAAATTTAGTCTTCCCCCTTCCTCCCTCCTTAATTATCAGTCTACCTAATGGTTTGGCTCTTTTGATGATCCTTTCAAAGAATCAACTTTTCGTTTTGTTGACTTTGCCTTTTTTTTAAATGTAAATTTTTGCATTCTAGGTTTTCATTCCCTTCATCTGTTTTCATTGGATTTTGTTTGCTTTTTTCTAATTACTTGAAGTAGAAAAGTTATTTAGCTGGTGTGTTTATTTTTGATAGTGTAGATTTTTACTACTAAAAATGTCCCACTATGCATTGTTAGTTGTATCCTATGTTTCTGTGTTTTCCTTTTATGTTTTCATCCATCTTCAGGTATTTTAAATTTTTTAAAAGTTTTTCTTTGACTAATGCTTCTTTGTAAATATATTGTTTAATTTACACATACTTCTTAACCTGCCCAAATTTCATTCATTATGGATTTTTAATTTTGTTACATATTGTAAAAGAAAATAAAAGTATTCCTTGTATGATTTCAATACTGGTAGTGTATTGAGGCTTATTTTTGTTCCTACCGTATGGTCAGTTCTGAAGTCTATTTTAAGTGAATTCTGAAATGATTTTCATTGCATGGCATATTCTGTATTTAACTGTTAGTTGTAGTTGATTTATTTTGTTGTTGTGATCTTCTCATATGTAGATGGATTCATTATTGCAAATGAGGTTTTAAAGTATCTACCCCTTACTGAAATATTTTTTCTTCAATTCTCTCAGTTTTCGCATCATGTATTTTCAGGTTTTGTTGTTAGACACATATGTGATTTCTATTGTTATGTCTTCCTTAAACATTGTATATTTTGTCATGGTAAAATGTCTTTTCATTTTGTCTTCTGGAACAATCCTTGTCTTAAAAATGTGTTTCTTATGATATTAGTCTAGCTATGTCAGCCTTCTTTTGATTACTGATTAAATAATACATCTTTTCCATCCTTATACTTTCAACTTATTTAAGACTTTGAGTGTAATTTTTATCTCTCTTATACTGCTTATGGTTATGTCATGTTTGCAAAAATCCATTTTCCAATCTCTACCTTTGGAAGACTTAGGCCATTTACCTATAATGTTGTGGCCATTCTTTTACATATCATAATGTTTTTTGTTTTCTGTTTCACCATTACTACATTTTTTTGTATGTTAAATGGGCATTTACTTTATCCTTCTAATATTGTTTTAGTTAAGTATATACAAGGAGTGCTAAAAAGATAAGCGAATATCTAAAAGTACTTTTAGACTGCAAAAGATACATTTTCAAGAATGATTGGATAAGTGTGAAGAAGACAGAATATATTTTTTTAAATTTTATTTTAATGGTACATTTTAGATGTACATAGTGATAACATTCATCATAGGGGATTTGTACCTGTACATAATATATCTGTTGCTTTTTTCCCATTCCCATTTCCCTTCACACCCTCTTCCCTCCTTACTTACAAAAGCTTTATTTCCATTTTTTCCTTCTATTTCTTATTTCTCTTGTTCCTCTATTCCTCCCCCCCTCCATTGTTCCCTTTCCCATTTGAACACTTTCTTCCCTTTCCCAATATAACACATTTTAGTCTTTATTTACACTTTCAGTTTCTCACACCAGAGAAACAATGTGGTATTTAGACACGTGTGTGATTTATTTCACTTAAGAGTATGGTCTCATACTCTAGGATGCATCTCAAAATGCATCCATTTACCTAGAAATATCTCAAGATTATCGTTCTTTATGGCAGTATAGTACTCCAGTGTATTAAAAAAACACACATTTTCTTTATCTATTCCTCAGTTGATGGGCATTTGGCCTATTTCCAAGATTTAGCTGTTACAAACCATGCCACTATAAACATGGGTGTGCATATATCGCTGTGGTATGATGCCTTTAATTCTTTTGGAAAGATACCAAGAAGGGAAATAGCCAGGTCAAATGGAATCTCTAGTCCTAGTTTCCTGAGGAATCTCCACACTGATTTCCATAGTGGTTACCAGTTTACACTTCGACCAACAGTGGCGAAGGGTTCCTTTTTCTCCACAGCCCCTCCAGCATTTGTTATTGGCTGATCTGTTGATAATAGCCATTCTTTCTGGGGTTAGATGGAATCTCAGTGTCATTTTAATTTGCATCTCTCGAATGACTGGTGATGTCGAACATTTTTTCATATGTTTGTTTGCTATTTCTACTTCCTCATCTGAGAAGTGTCTATTCATTTCAGAGAAGGCAGAATGTTTTGAGTATTTTGGGGAGGGAATGTTACTATAAAAATTAAAAATTCACCACAGTTTTGGATCACTCCTTGATCAAACATTTACAGCAATTTCTGTCAAGTAGAAAAATTACAGTTAATATAATGCACCTTATTCACTGGATCTGGCCCTTTGGGACCTGTGACAAAATTACCATGAAGGTAAATATTTTGAATCAGTTCAGGATACTGAAATAACAATAATAGTGCAACTAGAGACACTCATTATTTTGTTTTATTTATTTATTTGTTTATTCATTTATTTATTGGTGTTGGGAATTGAACTCGGGCCTTTGTGCTTGCAAGGCAAGCACTTAAACCACTGAGCTAAATCCCCAGCCCTAGAGACACTCATGGAAGAGGATTTCTAGAACTACTTCAGAATGGCAAGAATGATAGGATAGTTGTTTTTGAAATGAGAGGGATTATTATGTTTTGAGGGAGATTAGTTGGCAATGTGTCTTTTACTGTAATCATTTTTAAAAATTTTAAACATTTAGTGTATTTTTTGATGAAACCTTGTGCATGCCTCTGTGTGTCTATTATTTATATATAAATTAAACATGTATTAAAATTGTCTCATTTGTTATCCTGGAGATGACAAGAAACAACTTATGACATTGTTGTTTGAGGAGTAATAAGTTAATTTAAATGCTGTACAAAGGTTTGCTCCATTAACTACTCTCTCTTCCTTTTATTGTATGCTTTTATTGTCATACAGATTACATTTTTATACATTTTATGTTCGTAAGTATAAGTTCTGTTTGCTTTAAGTAGATGCCTTTCAGCCAGGTAGGAAGGAAAGAGTCACAAACAACAGATATTTTATACTATCTTTGTATCTACCTAAAATGTTACATTTTTTGGTATCCTTCATTTCTTCATGTGGAATTGAGTTGCCATCTGGGATCATTTAATTTCAACTTTAATATTTCTTGGAGGGCAGATCTATTAATTATGTATTCTTTTGCTTTTGTTTTTCTGGAGTATTTCCACATGTAACCCTTTGTTTTCATTTATTCGTCTTTACTGATACAGAAATTTTTGACAGCCATTTTTCTGCAGTACTGTGAATATGCCATCTCATTTCCTTCTAACTTGAATAGTTTTGAACATAAGTCAGATGTTAATCTTATTGTGTATGCCTCATAATGGGTAAATAATTTTTTTGTTGCTGCTTTCATGATTGTCTTTTTGTATTTGATTTTTAATATCTAGCTATGGATCTGCTTGTTTTATCTTGCTCATTGATATTGAGGCTAATTTTTCCTCAAATTTAAGTTTTCTGCCACTATTTCTTCTCTACATATATTTTACTCTTCTTTCTTTTCTTTTGGAAGTCCTGCTGGACACTCGATGGTATTTTCTTGATGGCATTTGAGGCTATGGTCATTTTCTCCCCTTCTGCTCCTGTCTTACTTTTCTTATGTTGTTTTTTCTTCTTTCTCATTTTATTTTTCGGACTGAACAGAAAGTTCTTTCTGTATGTTCACCGATTTTTTTTTTTTTTTTTTTACTACTAGTGGTAGTTCACATCTGTTTTGAATTCCATTTGAAGTTCCCATTTAGTTATTTATTTTGCAACTCCAATGAATTTGTATTTGGTTCTTTTATATCTTTCAAAAGGATCTAAAATTTATCGATAGTCGGTATTTGTTTATACAAGATTATCTTAGCTCTAGTTATTACATTTCTTTGAAAATGCTTGTTATAATTGTTGAACTGGTGTGTCTGGCAATTGCATTGTTTGGGATTCCACGGGAGCAGTTTCTGTGTACTGCTTTTCCATGTGCATAAACTTTATGTTTCTGTTACTTTACATATCTGGGGTGTGTTTTTGTGAAACTGAACATTTTAAAATATAATGTGATCACTCTTGAAATCAGAATCTCTTTTCCTCGGATTTGTGTTTGTTGTTGTTTATTATTCTTCATGGTTGTTTTTGTCTTTCTGAACTAATTCCGTAAAGTCTGTTTTCTCTGTCACATGTGGCCAAGGAAGTCATTGTTTACTTCACTTTATGAAAAACATAAATTTCCATATGAGTCTTGATCCAGGGCTTACCTAGTGTTTGTTATGGAGCTCTCTTGCAGTGTGGTATGTCTTCAGTGCTCCACCAAGCTGTTGCCACCTCTACCTTTACTTTCACCTTCTGCTTATGCAAAGCTTCATTGTGACAGCCAAGGATGAAAGAGAAAGTTTGTTATCTTCTTTTAGTTTTCTCTTGGCATTCATTCAGTCCTATGAGTGTGTGTTTGATTTTAAATTCATGAGGTATGTTGGAGCTCTTCAAAACCTCTGTGGTTAGCTCATTCTCAATTTTCCTTTTAAATGTTGTTGTCCTTAGTCTCTTGTTTACTGGAACTGTGATATTAAACATTGTCTTTTATCATCTCCACCCCCAGATACTATCCCTATGGTTAGGCATTAACTCAGAATGAGGTGTAAACCACACCTAATAATGACGAACTGTGAGAATAGAGCATTTTGGTGAAATTCCCACTCAGTGGAATTTCTCTGTGAGTGAGGTTTTTGGTGAGTTTTAAACCTGTTTGGCCCTGTATTGTGATATTCAAAGCCATTGTACTTATGAGTGTGTTGGGTTTTTTTTGTGTGTGTATGTGCTAGGGATCGAACGCAGGGCCTTGTACTTGCCGGGCAAGCACTCTACCACTTGAGCTAAATCTCCAAGCCCGAGTTTGTTGGCTTTTAAAGGTCCCCATTGAGCTCTGGGGATGATGGAATCAGAATGAGTTAAATCTTCATAAAGCTTATTAATTTTGTCAGTTTTCAACTAATTTTTGTGAATGGACATTCTTCCTACTTTTTTTGGTCTTTTGTTAATTTTCAAAGTTCCTAAAATGTTGATGTTTTCTCTATGGAGGAAACAGAATTTTGGAGCTGCTTACTTGGTCCTCCTAGTGTTTTCTCCTATCGTGGTGATAATGGTGTATGTCGGTGCAAGGACTCAAAACTCGTTTGTTCTTCCATGTACTGTTCAACCTTTTATTTGTCTTAATATGAATTATTTTACTTTAAATTTCTCCTTTTAAATTTACTTTATATTTATTAGAGTGGCTTATTGATTTTTGTGTTTTTATAGATTTTATTATGCATTATTTTAATTTGGAGCAGTAAAGGGACATTGTAAATATTTGTTGAAACTAGTTGTTGCTGGATTTCATGGGTGAGAAATATATTTTATGATATTCCGTCAACACTTGAGTATGTTTTATACTTGTGCATGTTGTTGTGTGTATTTTTTCTCCAGTGATATCATGAGCTTGTAGTCTATAGTAACACTTTCCAATAACCTTTAGCATTTTTTTGCATGAAACATATTCTTAGAAAATATTGATCAATTACTTGATTTTTTGTTACAAAATGTAAAATCGTATCTTTCTTTCTTTCTTTTTTTTTTTTTTAAATATGGAATGCTTCACAAATTTTCGTGTCATCCTTGTGCAGGGGCCATGCTAATCTTCTCTGTATCGTTCCGATTTTAGTATATGTGCTGCCAAAGTGAGCACGTAAAATCCTATTTTTCACAGAAGACTATCTTAAGCTAATATTTAGCCTTTAGATTTTTCTAATAATGTTGATATATGTTTTTTGTCACCCGCCTAGGTACACATTTTCTTCCTTTATGTAGTTAGGTATGTCTCTTGCTATTTACTTCATCTTCTATGCAGCTTGGTTGTCAGTTGTATTATAATTTTAGGAGACTTCTGGTTCTTTTCATTATTGGACTTTAAAATTTTATGAACCACACTCATCCCTTAAACTTAGTACACTTTTGGTAATTATTTTATTTTATTTTGTTTTATTTTTTTGGTGCTGGGGATCAAATTCAGGACCCTGTGCTTTTGAGGCAAGCACTCTAACCACTAAACTGAATCCCCAGCCCTTTATTTTATTTTATTTTTTTAAATTTTATTCCCAAGAACACGTATTAGTACATTGTATACATAGTGATTACATTCATCGTAGTTAATTTGTACCTGTACATGATATATCTTGGTTCCCCCCCCCTTCCCACCCCTCCCTTCCACTCTCCCTTTGTTCCACTCCCCCTCCCTTCCCTATTTACAGTAGCTTTATTTACATTTCCCCCCTTTTGCCCTTTCTTTTCTTTTTCCTTTCCTTCTTTTCCCCCTCCTGCCTTTCTAATTCTCTTCCCTATTGAATATTATCTTTCTTTTACTTAGTATCTATTATACTTTTTTGTCCTTATTTATGCTTGCAGTTTCTCATACCAGAGAAACAATTCGATATGTACTCATTTGTGTCTGATTTATTTCACTTAAGAGTATGTTCTCAAGGTATATCCATTTACCTATAAATATCTTAAGTTTATCCTTTTTTGATCCAGCTATTCCTCTGCTTGGTATCTTCCTAGAAGAATTAAAAACATTGTACCACAGTAATATATGTACAACCATGTTTATAGCAGCACAATTTGTAATAGCGAAGGCTTGGAAACAACCCAAATGCCCAAAAACTAATGAATGGCTAAAGAAGATGTGGTTTTCCATACAATAGAGTATTACTCTGCCTTAAAAAAGGGTAAACCCAGCCCTTTATATTTAAACAATGTACAAATCATACATTTGACTACCAGTATATAAAAGATACTAAATGAAATAGAAAATCTAGAAATAGTCTGTTTTTACAAATATTTCTGTGCACATTTTCATCATATATAATTTCTCTTAGAAATTCAAATTGCTAGTCTTTATAAGGAATTACTTGTTTATAACGTGTCAGGAAGTTATAATTGTAGAAAGGAAAATGATAAAAGATACTTTCTAATACTGTATATCCCTCTATCTCTCTACCATTTTTCTTGATTAGTGTTTAGCTGTACTTCCTAAACCTCAGACTTTTACTAGTAATTACTTGACATTCTCACTGTAGCTCCGCTGTAAGAAGTTTACTGTTCATCCTTCTATTATAGTATAGATACATCATATATAAATGAGGACATTATGTCAGGTACATGCATGTCAAAGCAGCTCTTAACTTCTCACTTACTGTAGAAGTCTAAACCACCAATCAAAACAGCAAAAACACAGTATTAAGAAGAACTAAAAGTGATTATTTCTAATATATGAGAATATAATGCCTGAAATATTACTGTTTTCTGTTAAAGTTTTCATGGAAATGCCATTATAAATTAACTTGCTTTGTAAATGTCCTCTTTAACCTTACTTAAGAGAAAAAACACTTACTGAAGTATTACACAAACTTGTATATATTCAATGTACAGTTGTATGAGTGTGAAAACAGAACCACGTGTAGAACCTCTGTAGAATCTTTACTACAATCAGGTTAGCAAATATGTTCATTACTGTCAAATGCTTCCATGTTTTCCTTTGTAATTCTTCTTGCCCCTTTCTCCTATCAGCAAAGAACCTCTGATCTGTTTCTACCACTGTTGCTTAGCTTGTATTTTCTAGATTCCTCTGTAAATGGACTGATACAATTTGTATATTTTTCTTGGCCAGTTTCTTTTATCAGCCTGTTTTTAGATTTTCTCTGTTCTGTATTTTATATTGGTAGTTAAGTTTTTTCCTATTTACTCAGTAGAATTACATTGTTTTTTGATACACTTGTTTCTTTCCCCTTTGATGGGCATCTGAATCATTTCTGAGTTTCTGGATATTTGAAATTATGTTTTAAACATTTGTATGCCAGTTTTGTATATATACAATATAGACCTTTATTTTTCTTACATGCACCTCTAAATAGAAAGGCTAGTGTTTTGGGTTGTTGTTTAATTTTCTATTGTTACATATTTCATTTAGCAATTACATTTAGCTTGGAGGATTGAAACACATATTTATCACATTTTGATCATTTTTGCTCCCTGTCTCTCTCCTCCTTCCTCATGTCCCCTTTTCTTCTTTACAGAATCTACCTTCTTGTTTCTAAATGTGTCTTTTTTATTTCACTGTTTATTTATATTTCAGGTCTTTTCATATTAGGAAAGTCATGCAATATTTAGCATTATGTGACTAACATATTTCACTTAGTATTTTGGTCTCAAATCCATCCATTTTCTTACTGATAGCTCAAATTTATCTTTCTTTATGGCTGAATAGTATTCCCTTATGTGTATGTACCACATTTTCTTAACCCATTCATCTGTGGATTAGCATAAATCCCACTTATATGATTTAGATATTGTAAGTTGCTCTGCTGTACACGTTTATCCATATATCACTCATATCACTGTAATATGAGGTCTTTTACTCTTACAAGAAGACAGTTTTTTGTGGAATCTTCACACTGCTTTTCATAGTGGTTGTGCTAGTTAACATTGCCACCAAAAATGAAGATGGGTTCCTTTTCCCTACTACCTCACCAGCATTTGTTGATTTTAAGTCCTTAATAGCCTAACCTGCCTAGATTTTATGATGGGTGTATGTGTAATAGTTTAAAGACTTTTCTAAATAATAGTATCATTCACATTCCCACCAGAAAGTTTGAGAGTTTCAGTTTTCCACATACTTGACAAAACTTAATTGTGAGTCTTTTTCATTCATTTTGGTCACGGTTTGCAGTTTACTAATGCTTCTGACCACCTTCTTTGGAGGTTTATTTGGCAAATGTATTTCTTCTCTAGTGACAAGTCTGTTGAAATCTTCTGTTGATTTTAAAAAACTAGGTTTTCTTATATTTTGAAAAAGTATGAGATTTCTTTGTATTTTGTAGATATACCCTACCAAATATATGATTTGCAAGCACTTTCTTCTAATCTGTATGTAGCTTTATTTTATTTAGGAGAATTAAAAAATTTGTCTCTCATTTCATTTGTTGATATAGTTTATTGTATTATAAAGTTATAGGAAAGTAATTCAGACAGAACTCTTAATAAGTGACATTTCTGCATCTCTCAAATATAGCAGTAATTGATGATAATGACAGTCTGTTTGAAATCCTGCATGTTTTGATATAACTGTGCAAAATAGTGCATGTAGATTACATTTGGCTCTATAAAATGTTATTATTAAATCATTTTCTGTTGTTCTAATTATCTGTATAATTATATTTCTTGAAAGTTATTTAAACTAAAGATAAATCTTGATACAAGATTCAGAGCACTACTTTGTATGCACATACTGGGTAGGGGTATGTTCATGCTAAATGTATTCAAAAGTAAATTGTGTCATTTTGAATTCTCCATTTTTGTTTTATTTGTAAACGATGTTTCCATATACATAGTTTAGTTAAATGTATCACATATATATATAACCAACACTTCATTTCATTTTCACATGCATGGCAACATTTATACTCTTGTATATCAAATAATATTTCAAACATAATAATTTAGTTTTTTTCCATTTGAATTGGTTTTATTTATTTATTTATTATTTTTTACCAAGAACATTTATTGGTACATTGTATACATAATGATCACATTCATCATGGTTCTTTTGTATTTGTACATGATATATCTTGGTTTTCCCCCTTCTTCCCCACCCCTCCCTTGCATTCTCCCTCCCTTCCCTATTTACAGCCAGATTTATTTACATTTTTCCATTTTTTCCCCTTTCTCCTTTCTTACCTTTTTTCCTTCCTTCTTTTCCCTCTTCCCCGCTTCTAGTCCTCCTCCCTTTTGAATATTATCTTTTTTTTACATAAGATCTATTGTAACTCTTTGTCCTTATTTACATTTATGGTTTCTCATATCAGAGAAACAATTTGATGAGTATTCATGAGTGTCTGATTTATTTCACTTACGAGTATGTTCTCAAGGTGCATCTATTTGCCTACAGATGTCTTTAGTTTATCCTTTTTATGGCCGAGTAGTACTCCATTGTGTAGAAAAACCACATAATATTTAACCATCCATTAGTTTTTGGGCATTTGGGTTGTTTCCAAGCCTTAGCTATTACAAATTGTGTTGCTATGAAGATGGTTGTGCTTATGTCCCTGTAGTATGGTGTTTTTAATTCTTCTGGGAAGATACCCAGCAGAGGAATAGCTGGGCAAATGGAACCCGTAGTTGTAGTTTTTTGAGGAATCTCCACACTGATTTCCACAGTGGTTGGACCAGCCTACATTCCCGCCAACAGTGGAGGAGGGTTCCTTTTTCCCCACAGCCCTGCCAGCAGTTGTTATTGGTTGATTCTTAATAACAGCTTTCTTTCTGGAGTGAGATGGAATTTTTTTTTTTTTTTTTTTTTTGGTGCTAGGAATCAAACTCAGAGCCTTGTGCTTGCAAGGCAAGCACTCTAACCACTGGGCTAAATCCCCAGCCCTGGAGTGAGATGGAATCTTAACGTTTTGATTTGTATCTCTCAAATGACCAGTGATATTGAACACTTTTCATGTATTTATTTGCCATTTTTATTTCTTCATTGAGAATTGTTTATTCATTTCAGATGCCCATTTTTGGATTGGGTGTTTAAATTTGTAGGGCTTGATTTTTATTTTTATTTTTTTTTAGTTCCTTATATATTCTGGATGTTAGACCTTTGTCTGAGGGACAGCTGGCAAAAGTTTTTGCCCAGTCTGTAGGTTTTCGCCCTGCTTTGTTGGTGATTTCTTTTTCTGTGCAAAAGCCTTTCAATAGGATGTCGTCCCAAGCACTGATTCTTTGTATTGTTTCTCATGCAGTCTGGGTTCTGTTCATAAATTTTTTTCCCTACACCTATGTATTTGAGAGTTCTTCCTATTCCATTCTCCAGTAGATTTAATGTTTCTGTTTTAATGTTTAGATCTTTGAGCCACTTCGATTTTAATTTAGTACATGGTGAGGGACATCCATCTAGTTTTAGTTTTTGGCACGTGGCAAGCCAATTTTTCCACCACCATTTGTTAAAGAGACTTTCTTTCTTCCAGTGTGGGCATTTGGCTTCTTTGTTGAAGATGAGGTATTTGAGTGTGTTTGGAGTTGCTTCTGCATCTTCTAACCTGTTTCATTGATCCTAGGGTCTCTCTTTTTGCCAGTACCATGCTGTTTTTATTACAGTAACTTTATAGTACAATTTCAGGTCAGGGATTGTGATGCCCCCTGCCTTCCCTCTGTTGCCTAGGATTATTTTTTCTATTCTTGGTCTCTTCTGATTCCAGATGAATTTCATGGTTGCTTTCTCTAATTCTGTGAAGTATGTTATTGGTATTTTGATCAGAATTGTGTTAAATCTGTATAGTAGTTTAGGAAGTATGGCCATTTTCACTGTGTTGGTTCTTTCTACCCGAGAACATGGTATATCTTTCCGTTGTCTGATTTCCCTTTCGATTTCCTTTTTTAGAGTACTGTAGTCAAACATAACTATTTTAAAAGTTGTCTGTTCTAAAATTGCCTTTATCTAGAAGTGCCTACCCCTGTCTTGGATAGTAGCACTGGTGGATAGCTCAGCACTTCACATTGGCAAGCTCCTTAATGAAAACTACCTGGTAGTGGATATTAGGTCATGTGTGGAGTTTGGGGGCAACAACCTGTGGTCCTATTAGGCTTAGCAATTCCTAGTTACCTCTTAGACAGGACTGGATTCACAGGTTGGTTATCACTCCCCTTCTCACACCTGCTACATTTTATTTTCTTGTCATTTACACAAATTATCAGGGAAGAAATAAACACTCATTGCATGTAAAACTTTCTGATGGATTTATTAATTGGTGTTTTCTTTCTTGACAGAACAATTTAGTATGTTTTAGTTTATGACAGTTTTGATCTACAACATCAGCCAAAAGCCTCGTGTAGAGGTGGGAATTTTGGAAGGTGACTGGATCACGAAGGCACTACACTCAGCAGTAGATTAATGTCCCAATGAATATGTAGCTAAAATGTGCTGAGAGGAGGTAAGGTCTAGTCTGAAGAGGCCATTCCCTGAAAGCTTGACCTGGGAGGGAGTGTCTCCCTTCCCACCTCTTCCCTTCTCGTCCTGCTTCCTGGCTACCATATGTTAGCAGCTTTCTTTCTCTGTGTCTCTCTGCCATGCTGTTTCTGCCTTGGAGGCAGCTGACTATAGAGTGAAACCTCTAAAAACAGTGAGCCAAATTAAACCTCTCTTCTTTTAAATTGTAAATGTTGGCATATTTTGTCCCAGCAATGCTAAAGTGACTTAGGTATAATTCCTGAACATTTATTTATTTTTAAAATTTATTTACTAAGAATGTGTATTGGTACATTGTATGCATAATGATCACATTCATCACAGTAATTTGTACCTGTATATGATATATCTTGGTTTCCCTCCCTCTTCCTCACCCCTTCCTTCCACTCCTCCTCCCCTCCTTAGTTACAACAGCTTTTATTTACATTTTTCCATTTTCCTCTTTTTCTTTTCTTTTCCTTTCCCCTTCCCCCCTCTCTAGGTCCCTTCCTTTCGAATATTATCTTTCTTTTATGTAATATCTATTATACCTTTTTGTCCTTATTTATACTTACGGTTTCTCATATCAGAGAAACAATTCGATATGTACTCATGTGTCTGGTTTATTTCATTTGAGCATATGTTCTTAAGATGCATCCATGTACCTATAAATGTCTCAAATTTATCCTTTTTATGGCAGAGTAGTACTCCACTGTGTAGAAGAACCACCTGTTCTTTAGCCATTCATTAGTTGCTGGGCATTTGGGTTGTTTCCAAGACTTAGCTATTAAAAATTGTGTTGCTGTAAACATGGTTGTGCATATATCGCTGTGTGTTTTTAATGCTTCTGGGAAGATACCAAGAAGACGGATATCTGGGTCAAATGGAAACTCTAGTTGTAGTTTATTGAGGAATCGCCACATCCACAGTGGTTGGACCAGCCTACACTCCCACTTACAGTAGAGGAGGGTTCTTTTTCTCCGCAGCCCCGCCAGCATTTGTTATTTGTTGATTTCTTGATAAATATCTGTTCTTTCTGGAATCTTAGCGTTGTTCTAATTTGCATCTCTCTAATGACCAGTGATATTGAACACTTTTTTGTATATTTATTTGCCATTTGTTTTTCTTCATCTGAGAAGCATTTATTCATTTCAGATGCCCATTGTTTTATTTGGTCTTTAAATTTTGGGGAGCTGATTTTTTTCAGTTCTTTATATATTCTAGTGTTAGACCTTTGTCTGAGAAACAGCTGGCAAAAATTTTTTCCCACTCTCTGGGTTTTCCATCCCACTCCATTGGTGATTTCTTTTGCTGTGCAAAAGCTTTTTAATAGAATGTGGTCCCAAGCACTGATTCTTTGTATTATTTCCTGTGCAGTCTGAGTTTTCTTCATAAATTTGTTTCTTAGACATATGTCTTCAAGAGTTCTTCCTATTCTGTCTTTCAGCAGATTTAGCATTTCTGTTTTAATGTTTAGATGTCTGATACACTTTAGTTTTAGTTTAGTACATGGTGAGAGACATGTATCTAGTTTTAGTTTTCGGCATGTGGCGAGCCAATTTTTTCAGCACCATTTATTAAAGAGACTATCTTTCTTCCAGTGAGGGAATTTGGCTCCTCTGTCGAAGGTGAGGAGCACATGCACATTTAATCAATACGTACAATACCAGAGTTCCACGTTTCAATAGAAAGAAACAGATTCTTTATTTATTAATAACTGTCATTTTTTGAGACCTACTTTATTTTTTGAAACATTTAGGTATTTTTAGCGTAGGCTTCCATATACTTCATACAGGTACATTTTCTTGTAACTATAGCTACATTTAATTCCAATATACTCTAGATTTCTCCCACTTCCTCCCAAAATCTCTACCTCTCCCCAATACCTCTACCTCTCCCCAATACCTCTCTCCTCTCTGCTATGTCCCTGACCCTTCTTCTCTTTCATTTCTGAGATGGTGTCTTGTGATTATGTTTCCCAGGGTGGCCTTAAACTTATGGGTAGTCCTGCCCTCACCACCCAGACAAGTGGGGATTATAGATGCATACCATGGTCACAACTCATTTTTCTCACTTTGAATTCAGGTTACAGTAGTATATCTGTCACAGTTATGATTTTATACCTGATAATCCATGTTAAAAGTATTTTTTACTCTTATTGACACATAGTATTCTCACTAAAATGGTCAATTTCAGTACTACTCATTTTTAAATTCTTGCATGGCTCTCTGAGGAAGTTCTTATCCAAGAAAGATGAAAGTAAGATTCATAGAGTACACTTAACCAGTTCCAAGCTACAGTTCACATATGTCTTTTTCACACCTAGCCTAAGGTTCTCCTAAGCATCGCTAACTTGCGAAGTCACCACTATAGAAGACTTTCTGTTTTCCACGTATTTCAGTCAGTCCTGACAATACTTCTCCCTATTTAATCTTTACCGCAATTCCAGAGGGAAAAGATTGTGTTCTAGGTAATCATAGGTGAGACCAGTTTAATCCCAGCATCTCTTGGCTCCAGGCCTTGATGTGGGTGTTTTCCTGTTCCACAACAGCACCGATAGAGCTGCCCCAGTATTCATTCATGGTGTAATTTCTTGTACAGAACACATCTAGTTATTTTGTCTCCTGTTGACCATGTAATCACTTTGCATTCTCAGGATAATATCTAACATTACCAGATATGTGC
>PVJO010026254.1:0-21384 GCA_004026905.1 Hystrix cristata
AAGTGGATCAAAGATCTAAACATTAAAACAGAAACATTAAATTTACTGGAGAATAGAATAGGAAGAACCCTCGAAGACATAGGGGTAGGAAAAAAATTTATGAACAAAACCCAGACTGCACGGGAAACAATACAAAGAATCAGTGCTTGGGACCACATGCTATTAAAAGGTTTTTGCACAGCAAAAGAAATCACCAATACATCATCTTCTTTGGACTCTCTATAGTACATTTTCTCTTGGGTTTCTTCTAGTTTTGTGTGATTCAACATTAAATAATGGTTTCATTTTTCATTTTTATTTATTTGGGAGTTATATTCTTCATTTTGATGTTATCGATTTTTGTCCTTGAAATTTTTGAATATATTTTATTAGTGCCCATTAATTTTACAAAACATTTGGCATTTCATACAGGCATACAACATATGTTGATCATATCCATCCTCCTTACTACCCTGATTTGTGTCTTCCTTCCCTTATTGTCTTTCTTCTGTCTAATAAGTCTCCTTTCTCCTTTCACAGCACCTTTTCTTTCCTTTTTTAGATTCCATATATTAGAGAAAAAGTGAGATACTTGTCATTCTGAATCTGGCCTATTATGTTAACACAAGATCCCTGGTTGCATCCATTTTCTTGCAAATGACATAATTTTGTTCATTCTGGCTGCATAGTGCCCCACTGCTATGTATACCACATTTTCCTTATCCATTCATTCATCGATGGGCACCTGGGTTGATTCCATATCTTTGCTACTGTGAATTGTAGTGCAATACACAACTTGTGCAGAAATCCTTCTAATGTGCTAACTTTAATGCCTTTGATTATATAAAAAGAGTAATATACCTGGGTCAAATCATAGTTTTATTTTTAGTTTTCTGAGGAATATCTATATTGATTTCCATAATCACTGTTCTAGTTTACATTACGACCTGCAGTATAGAAGGATTCCTTTTACTTGCATTCTGGCCAGCATTTATTTAGTTATCCATTTATTCTTGATGATAGCCTTTCTGACTGGGGTGAGATGGAATGTTAGGGTGCTTTTGATTTGTGTTTCCCTATTGGGTAAAGATTTTGAGCATTTTTCATATATTATTGGTCATTTATGCTTTTGAGAAGTGTCGGTTCAATTCATTGCTAATTTAGTGAGTAGGCTATTTGTCTTTTTCTTCTTTTTGGTGGTGTTCTTTGAACTCTTTATACCCTGCATTTGAGTCTTTACTGGAGTAGTTGGTAAGGATTTTTTTCCCATTCCATAGGCTGCCTCTTCACTATGTTGGTTGTTTCTTTTACAGTGCAGAAATTTCACTTTAATGTAGTTGCATCTGTTGATTCTTCCTACTATTTCCTTTGCTATTGGAGTCCTATTCAGGAAGTCTTTGCCCATGCCTATAACGTCAAATGTTTTCCCTATATTATCTTTTAGTAAAGTTTTGGGTCTTATAACTAGATCTATGATCCATTCTCAATTGATTTTTGTACAGGATGAGGGGTAAAGATCTAGTTTCAGTGTTCTATGTATTGTTAACCAGATTTTCCAGTACCATTTGTTAAAAAAATCTTTTTAAAACATTTTTGTGTCAAGAATTAGATGGCTGATGGCTGTATCTGTGTAGGTTGTTTCTGTGTCCTCTATTCTATTCTATTGTACTACTTATCTGTTTTTGTGCCAGTGCCATGGTGGCTTCACTACTGTGGTGTTATAGTTTATAAATAGAATGTCCCCTCAAAGTCTCATGTGTTCAGAGGCTGGCTTTTGGAAGGTGATGGATCTCAGAAACACTATGCTCATCAGTGGATTGATTCATTGATGAGTTCATAGATAAATGTGATGTGAAGAGGTTAAACCTAGTTGGACATGTCGTATCACTGGAGCCATGACTTTGGACCGTGTACAGATATATTTTACTACCTCGGTCCTCCCCTTTCTCTCTGCTTCCTTGTTGCCATGAGATAAGCAGCTTTCTCGTGCTGTGGCCTTTCATCGTGATTTCTGCCTTGGGGCCAGTTGACCATGAAACTGAACAATGGGTCAAATTAAGCATTTCCTCCTTTAAGTTGTAGGAGTCAAGTACTGTATTCTGGAAATGGGAAAGCTACCTAATACAGAAACTGGTACCAGATAAATGGGCATTTTGCTCTGCTATGATGACCTGACCATGTGGTTCAGAAGACTTTGGATCTGGTTTGCAAGAGGAAATGGAAAAAGTGTGGAGATGTAGGCTAGAAAGGCCTTAGACTGTTGTGAGCAGGGCTTCATGGGTGATACTGGTTAGAACTAAGACCCAAAAACTGACAGGAATGTGGACAATAAAGGCCAGGCTCATGGGATTTCAGCTGGGAAGAAGGACTCTTGGATACTATACCAGAGGTCATGTATGTTTTATTCTGTCAAATAGTTTTCCTAAATTTTGTCCGTGCCCTAAGGCTTTGTGTAGGGCTGAATTTAAATGTGCTGGACTAATTAACCTGATGTAGACAATTTCATAGTAGGCCAACATTCTGGTTGTGGCATGGATAAAATGCAGAGCCAAGATGTAAACATTCCACAGTCTGTATAGAAGTAAGTGTAAAGTTGAGCCCAAGGAAAGTATCATTGCTGAAAAGATTAGCATTGAAAAGAAGCCAAGTGTTTTACATTTGGAGGATAGGAAAGATGTTTTGAGGGCATCTTAGGAAATGACAAGATTCCAACATGACAGGGTCAGCTGTACAAAAGGATAAACTACTTTCAAAGACTTTGCTTGGAGAAGAGAACCCCAGAACATCCTGCTCTATTTCCCTGAGTTCAGCTATATAAACCCTCAGAGGTCTCTGCAGCGATGCTCCAAGGGGGCCAGGCTGCTTCTCAAGCTGATGGCATACGCTGGCATCATGTATGTGGTGCTGATTTTTCAAGTATGCAGAATGCAAGAGTTGTGGGATCCTGGAGGCTTCTAGCTGATTTCAAAGGAAAGCCTGGGAGAACAGCATTTGAAGCTGTGAGAATGAAGCTGAAAGTGCAGTGGATACCCCAAGAAGTGGAGATGCCAGGAATGTGCAGCATCTACTGAGGAAAGCTGCAGTCACTGAACAGAGCCAGCCTGAGATAGAGGCCAAGCGAGACGCAACCTTTAGAGTTCACGTCTGGCCACAACCAGCCCTGGGTGCTAGACGCAGAGCCGCAGAATTTAGTTTGCCCTGCTGATTTTTCATCTTGCCTTGGCTCAATTCCTTCCTATCTCCTCATTCTTCCTACTTGAAATGGAATGTTTACCCAGCGTCATTATATTTTGAGTTATTTAATTTTCTTTTTCGATTTGACATGGACTCACAGCTAACACTTTGCCTTGATTTTGAGGGGAGATTTTGGCTTGAACTTTTCAACACTGCTGAAACTGTTAAGACTTTGGTGGATCTTAAATATTGACTAAATTCATTTTATATCATGAGATAGACTTGAACCTTTTGGGGCTAGGAGTAAAAAGGTAATTTTTGAGATGTAGAATGTTCCCCCAAACTCTCATGTATTCAGAGATAGATTATGGTAGTGCAATACTCATCAGGGATTGATCCATTGATGAACCCATAGGTGAATGTGCTGCTAAGAGGTGGGGCCTGAATGGAAGAGGGTCATCACTGGGAGGATACTTTGGAAGTGTAATTTCCCTCCCTGGCTCATGTCTTCTCTCTCTGCTTCCTGATGTCATGAAAGAAGCAGCTTCCCTCTGCCATGTTCATCCACCATGAATACAATTAGTTTTTACTTACCATTGTCAATTTCATATTAGGCTTTTCTTCTGGGATCATTATCTTTCTTCTAAAGAGCATCTTTTAAATTTTCCTATTTCATGTGGGTCTTGTAGCTATTAATACAGAAACAGAAACAACGAATTGGGTTAAGAAATGCCTAGACAATTAGTACAGCATACTCCTGGATGTGTCTGGGTGGGTCCTGGAGCCCTGATCTTGGGTCCTGTATATGGTCCCTCTTTCTTTCCTCTCTGTTGAATTCCCTTGCTCTGGTTTCTGGTTACCATGAACTGAGCAGCTTTACTTCTCTACATCGTTCTAATATGTTCTTTCTGCTTGGATGCAGCCAATCATAGACTGAAACCATGTGCTACAATAAACTCCTCCTTCTTTAAATTATGGGTGTTGAGTACTTTGTCCCAGGTCTGCTGGTGTTAAAATTGAGCATTTTTAAAAGGTTTTTTGAAGCAGGGTCTTGCTATGCAGTTGAGGCTGGCCTTGAATTTACTATGTGTCTCAGACTGGCCTTGAACTTGCAGTTACCCTCCTGCCTCAGCCTCCTGAGTACTGGGATTACAGGAGTACAACATTACACCCAGCTCTGACTGGGCATTTTTTTTTAAGGAAAAAATTTTTTTTATGCATTCTTCACTTTGGAAGACCAGTTTTGTGAATATTAAATGTCAGCCTGACTTATTTTTTTGTCAACTGTTTTAATATGTCATTTCACTTTGCTTCTAGTTTTCACTACTAATATTGGAAAAGCAGAGGTTAGGTAACTGAATCTCTTTTGTAGATTATCTTACTTCAGTCTCCTTTTATTTTATTATTATTATTATTATTATTATTATTATTATTATTATTATTTGGTTGTTTGGTTTTTTGAGGGAGGGTCTTGCTATGCAGTTTGAGCTGGCCTTGAACTCACTGTGTAGCCCAGGCTGGCCTCAAACTAGAGATGATCCTCCTGGCTCAGGCTCCCAAGTACTGGGATTACAGATGTGTGCCACTGTGCCCAGCTCAATCTCCTTTTAGATCTTTGTTTTTATTGTCTACAGTCTACCATAATGTGCCTCATAAGGACTTATTTTAATTTAGCTATATGGTATTTGTGTACTAATTTGATTATTTGTGTCTTTTGCCAGGTTTGAATATTCTCAGTCAGTAACTCTTGAAATATTTCTTTTCCTCACATTGTTATTGACTTCTTCTATAACTCCCATCACATATGTAAGCTTTCAATTTATTTATTTTTTAGTCTCTCTCATGTGTCCCATTTATTTGGTTCTTTGCCCCATTTCAGATAAATTTACATGTTTATACTTCAATTCACTAGTTATATCTTCAAAATGTTTGCCGATTTCTTTTGCCATATGGATTTTAAATTTTAATTGGTATTTATTTTATTTCTATAAGTTCTATTTTATTCTTTATCCTAACACCATTGTCAAAACATAAAGAATATATACACAGGATTTAAAAGCATTATTGTAATGGTAAAAGAATGGAAACAGATCGAATAGTATCTGTAGCAGACTGGGTTGTCTGGCATGATATATCCACAGTGGCGTATGATCCGACCTTATAGAGGAATAGTGAATATTTCTAGAAATTGCTATAAAGTGATGCATAAACAATAGTGAAAATTTGAAATGATATAATTGAATATAACTTATTTATGACTATATAACATTTCATTAAAATAAACACCTTCCAATTTAAGTCTCTCAAACCACAATGATTTATTACTCCTTATGCTTTTGTGGTCTGACTGGAGGGTTCTTACACTCTTCCTTTCCGGACAGAGTGCAGAGCTGTTGACAGCCTGGCTACTCTTACATCATGGACTTCAGCTCGTATATCTGGAAAGGTCAGGATGCTGGCTTTCTCCCTCACAGTCTCAGACTCCAGGGAAAGCAAGAATCGCAAAGCCTTTCGAGGCAGAAAGCACAATATTACTTCTGCTACATTCTGTTGCTCAGAATCTCACCATGCCATTTTGGCTTCAAAAAGTGAAGATGTAGATTTTATCTTTTAATGGGAGAATTTTCCAATGAGTTGTGGTAATTTTTAATGCACAATAATGTATTTACATGTCTTATAAAAATGAAAGGATATACAAAAATTGAAATCAAGATAAAATTGTAGGATTATTTATAGAGGAAGGGTGGAATAGGATAAAGTTATAGAAATACAATTTAGGATTTATTTGAATATATTTTATTTTAGAGTTGACTCTGGTCACATTTACTGTTTTACATAAGCCTAACAGAAATTTTAAATTTAGAACTTCAAAGCCTATAAATGAAATTTTAACAAATCAGGCAGAAGTGATTAATTTCAGTGACTCAGGCGCAGATATTTTACTATATATCTCTGTAAGATATCCTAAGAACAAAAGGAACTGAAAAGTCATACCGAAATGTTTTAAAATCATATTTTAATCAATTATGTTATATCATTGTGTGCATATTAGAAGATCAAGTAACTCAGTATATTCATTGACAACATTGGAAACTAGAATTTACAGCATGAGAAAAAGCAGATAAAAAAGCATAACAGAATGAAATAAGTAAGTATGTATCCAATAGTAGAAGCCTGAAGTGAAAGGATCAGTATGACACTATGAATCATATACACCTCAAAAGAAAAGAGTGGTTTCCTAGTTCCATCCATTTAAAAATACATAGAAACAACCTGAAATCCAGCATTATGAGCAAATCTAGCCTCCAGACTGAGGTCAATATATGTTTTCCCTACAAAGAACTGAAGGTAACTGCAAAAAAATGCTCCTTCCAGGTTTGGGGTGAAATATCACAAAAGACAAGTCTGGTATATCAGCAAAGAAGCAAAGGAATTTTTAAAACTTATCAGAGGGTGACAAAAAGACTTCAACTAGTCAAGTTGAGTAATTTTTTAATTTCTCATATTTTCAAACCTTTAAAAAATTACATTCAGTATTTGAAAATTAAAATAAATTTGGTGTTTTGAGCCTGATTTTGCTCAGATTTTAATTCAGGCTTTTCAAGAATTCAGTTGTAGTTTATTAGGCCCTTAAAAATTGTTTAAGCCAGGGAAAATTTAACATCACTTTTAGCAAAATTTAGAAACAAAGTAAGATGACACTAAAGTCAGAAAACTAAATGAAACCGACATCATTTGTATTTGAACAGGATTCACCTTTGGCATTGCATGTTCTTTGAGTCTAATAAAGGTTGCTAGGTATCCAGCCATGATGTCCTCATATCAAGTATTTTGTCTGTTCGAAATATCCTCTATGATCATCTATCAATTCCTGTCTTCCCTGCCCTATTTGACCATCTTATGTAATTCTTTTCATCATCTCTATAGTTTTATTTCCTTTCTCATAATGTCATCTAATCATAATGATAGTGTGTGCAGACTTTTCAGAATATTTCTTTCACTTCATGCTACGTATTAAATGTTCCTCCATGTTCTATCATGGCTCGATAGCTCATTTCCTTTTAACACTGAATAATATCTGGATGCACCAGTTTATGTATCTATCTATCTACTGAAGGACATGTTGGTTGCTTCCAAGTTTTCACAATTAGGGATAAATTTGCTACAAAATATGTGTGAAAATAATCTTTCCTTTAGGTAAACGCTAAGGAGTAAGATTGTTGGGTTGCGTGGTTTGGTTTTGTAGGAAACTGCCACACTGTGTTCCTTGGGGCTGGACCTTTTGTTCCTGCCAGCAGTAAGACTTCCTCCTGCTTGCCAGAGTTTGGTGTTGCCCGAGTCCTGGATTTTGGCCATCGTGATGGGGTGTAGCGATATCTCCTTAAAAGTTACGTACTATTTTTATATATCCAAGCTTCCTCACCTATAAAATGAAATTTGTAGTAAGTATTTAAGAGAATGCTTGTGCAAACTGGCGCGTGAGGAAATACATGGGAAATAGCACGATTCTTGATATGCTTCAGCCTTCTAAGAAGTATAGCTTTGTATATAGTATGTTTCCTGCATTGGAGACTGCCAGGTAAATCTAGTTCTGCATATAAAAATGCCAAAGGTTTTCTTCAGT
Organism: Hystrix cristata; assembly: GCA_004026905.1. Lineage (NCBI taxonomy): Eukaryota > Metazoa > Chordata > Mammalia > Rodentia > Hystricidae > Hystrix > Hystrix cristata. The sequence goes on from PVJO010026254.1 coordinate 7,778, forward strand.
CTTTCTTGGACTCCGCCTTTAACCTGTGTATTAGGTAAGCAAGTATGTTAATAAGAACGCTACACTGAGCCTCACTTTGGCTTATACCATTAACCACCAACACTCCCTAGAACTTGAGCTGAATTTTGGACCTGTAACATCAAGTAGCAGAAATGAAATGCTCTTATTCTTCCTTCCCACTCACCTTTCTTTAGTAGATGACTTATGTTCTTTGTATAAAGTAGAAATATACAGTTTGCAAAATTGTGCTTAATTTGTCTTGAGTGATTTAATACCAACCAGACATGATTTAGTTCAGGGCATGAGTGGAATGTACTATTGGTTTCTGAATGATGGTTTTAGTTGCGGTACAATTATCTGAAGTTCAATAATGCTGTAGTGTAATAAAAGAAACATATAAATGTTTGAAATTAGAGCTTTGTTCGTATTCCGAAGGGCTATGGGACAAAGCGACCTGATGATGAACCCTTCATCACATCAGCTGAAGCTGTCTCAGGGCCCTGAAGAGTCACTGTCTTAGGACCTCACTTAAGCAGCGCAGGCAGAATTTCATGCTCGGGAATCTGCTTTGTGTCATTACAAAGATGGTATTTCAGACTTTAATCACAAGGGCAGGTGGATCATTTCTTTCTGTTAGAATCAAAGATTTAATCTCTGAGGAAGAAAACATGAAGAATGACAGCGTCTTTCTGTTTGTCATGCTCAGCAACATTTGCAATGAAAGATTGATAGGACTGCATCTAGCACACAATAAATCTTTGTGTCTGAAGTCCTGTAAGATGCCTCACTTGAGAATAAATATGGAACTAGAACTACTATGTAAAATAGTAATTCAAGTTTATACATGTGTTATGTATTAACATCAAATTCATCCTGGCCATCCACCGCTCTGCCCTTTCCTCCTCTACATGGCTATATAGATCCAACCATTTTTTTAATGTTCCTTTTATTTGTCTATGCTGAGACAGACATGAAACCAAACTGGTCAAATGGATTTTCCTTACTACCCATTCATTTCAAAATTATTCACCACAGCACCTCTGGGGCTCACTATAGAACCCAAATTAGAATCCAGGAGCGAATGTCCTAACAAAATGCACTGAGTTTCCAGTGACATTCAAGGACATCCAAATATAAAACAAATTAAAATGAGCACATAAAGGTAGCATTGCAGATACATATGCAATATCTTCTTTGTCTCTCACCAATAATTCTAGTCAACTAGTTTAAAAGATGACTAAGTGTGTTATCTTTATCACTACAATTACCCTCAAAGTTGACCTTTGCACTAATGCTCATTGGATTTTGCATCTTTTCAAGACAGACAAATCAGTAAGATCACATTTGGGGTACTCTGCAAGGCTGATGGCTGACCCCCGATTTGCAGAGGTGACCTTGGGAAGAGAATTTCATTGTCTGGGCTTCTGTGAGATTTGAGGTTTAAAAAAATGTATGTGTGTGTATTGGGGGGGTGTTGTCCTTTTGCATTCCATCTCCCAGCAAGAAGTATTGAGGGTGAATTGGGGACCTTCTCCCCACGGCAGCACGCATCATTTAGGATCAGGTCCATTTTGTGGCTTTCTCTCCCTCTCAAAGCCATCCTCAGTTTGAAACTTAGAAAGCACTGGTAACCTGTTAGATTGAGAAGGTGAATGCCCTGACTTTTCCTGGGCTCCACATCTTTAAAGAGTTTGTGTGAAAAGGACATTTTAGCTCCTGTTGAGGGAATGAAAAATGGAATGGCAGTTTTGCTGGGGAGCAGTAGAATCATTTCACAGGACCGTGTTTGCCAGATACATTCTGAGGCTATTTATTTTCTCTAGAACACTTCGGTCTACTCTTAGTTATATGGATATTTGTAGCCCTTTTAGTAAGGCCACATTTGTGCATGATGCCAAATTTAGGCCCTACACTAGCGTTTATTTCTGAAAACTGAACGATAACAGGTCTATAATATTGGAAACTCACCGGCTCCCTTCCTTCAGGAGAAAGGAGGCTAGGAACCAGGCTATGAGATACACTGTCTAAAATTTTTGGGCTAATTATGGGTCCATTTGGACTAAAAAAAGCACATTGGTCAGGGTAGAATGAATCATAATATGATGAAATGATTCATTGATTTGGCCTGGAATATATCAAGATTCTTGGCCAGATATAAGACTCCCTCCTCAAAAGAAAAAATATATATACATATTATATAAAATATATAAAAATATGTGTTTAAACTTATTTAAAGGAACTTGAAATTTTTTCTGAAACAATTTTATATAACTAAATAAACTTAGCCCCTGGGAATTGATAGCAAATAAAATGTTTGAATCAATAAAATAGCAAAACATGAAACATCAAATTATATCACTCGTATTTATTGAATCATTAAGAGGAAAAATTGCCAAAGCCCTAGACATGTAGCCTCCTTACAAAAATTGCCTGTCTTTATTGGCTGTCTCCTGTGGCATCAGAAGATGTGTTCATAGCCCAGCTGTCTTGGTAAACTCCACCGAGCTAAACACATGTTACTAAATCGAATCTTAGATATTAGAAAGAACACTGAACTATCACAGGTCCCTGTTCCCTGGAGAAGCCAAGTCATAATATAACTTGAAAAGTAAGCATAGTCCACATCAAATAGTCTCCTTTCGCCATAATATGTAATTAGCCAATGGAACAAATATAATTGTAGTATCCATTCCATACATTTCATGAAGTTTTTGCTGCACATTGTGGAAAGCCTGAGAATACAAAAAAACAAAAAAAAAAAAACAGATTTGTTGCTTTGTTCTCAAGATACTTCTACCTCCATTTGAGAAATACAAACTAAAAGGCATGGAAAATCAAATAACCAAAAGTGAGCTGTCCCGAGGCTGCGTGCAGATTTTGTGCTTGAGTAAGCCATGTGTAGAAATGCTTCATTCTGTAGGGGATGAAAATTAGTGTCTGTTTTTTAAATTGTCATCAATCATACTCTCAGACTCCTGGCTTTCATCCTTGTAATCACAGCTTACCTTGACTTTCTCTTTCCTTATACTACAGATAATGGACCCTGATCACAGAATTATTTCTAATAATAAAAATTTGAACTTAACAAAAATGTCTAAAATTACATTGCTAGTAAAAAATTATGGAGTATGTATCCAAAAAGATATTAAATAGCTATTAATATTATTTTAGCACACCATCTTATTGATGTAAAAGTGTTAAGACATCAAATGAAAAAAGGTTATAGAATATTTGTGAAACTTTTATGCAAGAAATATTTTTTCTTTCCCATGTTAGATGGAAGAAGTGACAGTATTTTAAAATTTCACTATAATATATATTTGGATGGCCCATAATATGACCTTGTAGCCTTAGAGTTTGTTTTAGTCATGGATCTCGGCTGAGTTGGATTTGAATCTTGGAGAGATCGATCACTGTGATTATTGTCTGATTTTCTGCCTCGGACTCCATTGCTAGGAGGGCCCGTAGCACAAGAGATCCAAGTGACCTTTTCATAGTCAAGAGAGGTTTCTCTTCTTGGAGGGGGCAGGAAGCAGAGCTCCAGGTATGGCAACTTCAGTCTATGGGACTCAATTTCCTGCTTCTCTAGGAAAGAAAAAGCAAAACCATTTTCATCCTTTCTGATCTTCTTCTGTTGGTAAAAATAAAGATGAAAATATTAATACTTTTCCTGTCATATATATATAGTGTTGATACAACATAGGATTCGGAACTTAAATGTGTCAAAGGTTATATATACCAAAATATTAACAGGAATTAATCTAGAACATTAAATTATATTTTTTGCTTTTTTCAAACGTTTGTTTTAACTGATTTTTAAAATATTTGTTGTGCAATACATAGATTGCTTCTATCACAACAAAATGATGAATTTATGGTAAAGTACCTTCCTTTTCTGTCTTTAAAAATCCTTTAAAGATTTTCATAAGTAAGGAATTTATTTTTAAAATGTCCTCACAATGCCACGGTGATATAGGTGTATTTTTTTCCACTTTTATAGTAGAAACCATGTTGTAAGGGGTTAAAAATATGTCTAGAATCATATAAACTAATAAATTACAGAATTTGAAGCTATGAAATTTTCAACAAAATCGTATGCTTATTTTCTTTTACCAAACTCATTTATGGGAAAATACTAATTTGAATAATTTGTTCTTGGCTAATTTAAATTTGTAAGATGCATTTGCAAAGCATAGACTTATCCTTTTGTGGTCCCACTGAAAACTGCTTTTGCTATGGTAGAAAGTATAGAAATAGAAGGCAAAGAAGGAGATAAAGAATTTGTTTAAAGTACCGATTAGTGTACTGCTGTGCTAACAAATGACCCCCGATTTAGCACCTAAAACCACACAGAGGTACGTTTTATCCCACAGTTTGCAGGTCAGGAATCTGGAATCTTGGCTGAACTCAGCTCTGCAGCCATCGCGCAAAGCGTGGGCTTTTACCAGGGAGGTTTGGGACACATTCTGCTTCCAGGGTCCTTCAGGGTGTTGGCAGAATTTAGGTGACAATACTGAGGTCCCAGCTGCCTTGCTGGCTGTCAAATGGGGTTATTCTCAGCATTAGAGCACCACCATTTTTCCTTTTAAGTCTCCCACTCATTTCTTCTGCCACAGCTTGCATAAGAGTTCAGCTGGAGAAATTTCTGTACTTTAAAGGGGCCAAGTGATTAGATTGGGCCACCTGGATCCTACAGGCTCCTCTGTTCCTTTGTGTTCCATAACCTCAATTACATTGGGAAAATTTCTGACAGCCCTATTTTGATAGTGTTTGATCAAATAATCAGAAAATGAAATCTTGGGGGAACAGCTTCCAATGCTGCCCTCTACAAGTTTTTACCCACTCAGAATTTAAAGATAGAAATAGTCACACTCCTCTAAAAAGGTTAATAAGGTACTGATAACCTTGAACACTTATGCTTATATATTTCACACATTTCACATATCCAGTGATATTTCCCCCAAATTCTAACACCCAGAATATCTTTGGTTCATAGATATTTCAAAGTGGGTTTTTAACATCTCATCTGAATTGTCTATTTTCATCCTTTCTAGTACAATGTGCTACCAATATGCTATTCTCAAATAACATACCATTCATTGACAGTTTAGCTTATGGAGACCTCAGGGTTACATTCCAAGGTTACAGGTCAGTAGCGACCTGTTCATATTTTCACAGTTTCGTTTCCAGTGCTGAAGGATGGCTGAGCTGCTGTGTCATAGTTCAGGGAATTTGTCTTTAACCCTGCTCATCACCATTACTCTAGCAGTTCTGCTGTGAGTTTGCCTTCCATGGGCATAGACTGGATTTGAAGAAATAAACACTGAGCCCTAGATAAATGTTAGCTCCCCAACTCTTTCCAAGTGCAAAAAAATGGATTTTTTTCTTGTCCTACTTTTCGATGAAATGATTTAATTGGTCTTCATAAACTTTACCCTCATCAATCATATACCACTTAGGCCAAAGTAAGCACCACTGTCTTTAAGGGATAAATACTGTTCGTTCTATAAAAATTAGCCAACAAGCAGACTCAATTTTGGCATTAGAAATTATAAACACATTCCTCTAGTAAGTTAATCTCTGTCTTAGAAAAACAATTTAAATAGGGAGACAGCAGCTGGCAAAAAAATCAGAAGATGGACAATAGATAGATGATAGATAGATAGATAGATAGATAGATAGATAGATAGATAGATGATAGGGAAATTAAGGGCAGAAGATAATGGAAAACGTAGAGAGGTTGCATGACAAATTTTGACAACAAAGATTGAATTAGTTCTAACTAGAGATAAAAGAATTAGCTATTATGAATGTAGATATTTTGAGGAAGTGACTAAATAGGGCTTTAAACCAGTGGCACTGTGTGGACCAGTCTCTCTTCCACAAGAGAGTTGCTAACGTGCTAATTATGACTAGCTCTCAAAGATGGTCTGGAGCTCACTTTGTCTTTCATCCAGTGCTGAGGGCCCCTCCTGCCTGCTGCTGTAACTGGGAGAAGCACCTGTTAGTATGAAGGGCCTGGTGTTTACATCACGTCTGCATGCCCCTGCCAAGGGGTAAGACATGGCATACATTTTTGGCCAGAGGATGTACATTAGTCAGGATTCTCCATAAAAGTAGAAGTAGTAGAATGCGTGTGCAGACAGAAATCTATTTTAGCGAAATCGGCTCACAAGATCACAGAGGTTGGCAAGCCTAGGATCTGCAGGGTGGGACACCCGGGGAAGAGACTGAGCTGCGGCTCAAGTCCGACACTGTCAGGCTGAAGAACTGGGGACAAGCTGGTGCTTCAGTTTAAGTCTAAAGGCAGCTAGCTGGGGACCTGGGCAGAGTCCTCACTGCAGTTCACATGTGAAGGCAGATTCCCTCCTACTCAGGGAAGGTCTGCGTCGATTGGATGAGACGCATCCGTGCTGCAGAGAGAAATCTGCTTTACTCACAGTCTACGAATTTAAGTGTTAACCTTCCTCATAAGCTTCCCTACAGAAAAACCCAGAATAATGTTTGAACACATAACTTAGGCACCGTCACACAGCCAAGTTGACACACAAAACTTACCACCACAGGAGATCTCAAGTGTTAGCTTTTGGTTGTGTGGTCTGAATTCTTACCCATTTAAAATTCAATTTCCGTGGCTGTAAAAGCAAGGCCACTGCTACCTGTGTGTCTAGGTTCAGGTTCCTTAGCTTAATAGCAGCAAGTATGTGCAAATTATTTCAAATCCATTATAAATACTAACTAAAATCTATCATCCCGAAGTCCTTACTATGTGTCAGGCACTACACTATTTCATTTCACAGCCTGCACTGCACAGTAGATAACGTTGTCCCCAGTCCACGGATGAATGAACAGTTTCAAAGTGATTCATCCACCTAAGGGATACAGTTAAAAAACAAAGATAAATATAAGTCAAATTATTTCTTACTAAATCCCACACTTTGACGCTGCATTTATTAGTCTGCCTTCCTCATAGTGTGACCACACCTGGAAAACTCAGATTCCTTTTTTTGGCCTCAGCAACCCACAGGCTGGATCTTAATATTGTAGCTAAAAAAGAGCAGCAGAGCAGAAGCATGGTATATGTTATTGCAACTTAAAATTAATATGGTCAATGGAAATTTAAATGTTTAAAGAAAATGTTTGAAGAGCCTGATTATTTTGTAAAAGTCTTTAATTCTTGGTAGAAAATAGGATATATTTTAACATTCTCATATGGTTCTTACCTAATTAATATGAGCGGCACCACCACCACCATTTCTTGAATAATTGTGTGTTTTCTACATAAGGGGCTGCAGTAAAGGGGCTGCCAGAAGAGCAAAACGATTCTCTGTTGGCAGAAGGGCGTCTAATTTGAACCTCCGCATCAGCTGGCCGGGGCACTGTCCTGCTGAAATGCTGTTAAGGCCGATGCTCTCTGTCTGCCCCGCACATTCACTCGCAAGGAGCATGTGATGGTTCCCAGGGATGGAATCTGAGTTGTCCTATAGTTTATTTGTTCATTACATCCACTTGTGAAAGGAAACAAGAGTATTAGCCATTTGGGGAAAGATTTACAGAATTTAATTAAACAATCGCTGCCTTCTTATCCCAGTGTGCTGATACAGCCGATAATATCCGAAGTGCTTTTAGTCACTATTTTTTATCTACCTTGAAGGCCCGGGTCCATATCAGAGGAAGGGAGATGTCAGAGGGATACGAGAAGTGAACCTGCCCTCTGCTGTGAAGACATATTCTCGTGTTACCCATCAGTTCCGACGGTGAAGTGCAAGACACATCACAGTTTCCTGACCCGCGGACCTTTCCTGCTCTGTGTGGGTTGAGTCCTGCTTCTCCATGATGCGTCAGGTAGAAACTGAGCTTGTCTAGATGAATCGTGCTAATCTCACCGCCTTTTTCACTCGTAGGTTAGGGAGTGAGACTGGCCTGGCTTCTGAAATGTAAGAAGTCTGTCAAAGGACTTTGTCTGAGAGATTTCTTGTTCTTATAAAAAGACCCAAAGGAAGCGATGCTCCCATCTTCCCCGGTAGATCTCGTCTTATCTGAGTGAATGCGATAGTGGGGCAGAGCTCACCTGGGACCACGCGGGAGCCACCCTGAGTAATAACACCTTGTTGATGTTAGTGGAAAGGCTCCTTGTTCTTCATCTTAAATGAGCTACTTGAATAAATTAACCTTGCAACTGTTCCCTTTGCCTCATTGTTTGAGATAAAAACATTTCCCAATTTTTTAAACAATTAAGACGAAGTTTTTCTGACTTTGGGCTAAAAGCATCCTTACTGCTGTGATCGGCCCCTTTGAGTTCTTCCTGACAGCCGTGTCCTTCCTCTGAAGGAGTTGTGACTTAGTTGTTTTTTTCTAGCAGTGACCTTACCCTTGAATATTGGTGAGTCAGGCAGCGTCTCTCATTTCCATAGGAGCATGTGTTGTGGAGGACGTGCTACATGAGAGGCAGACTCGTGCCACACTGTGGGAGTTCTGCCCATGAGTGCTGTGCTCCATGTACGGATTATGTGTGTGGAATACCAGCCAGGCATAGATTTCTTATAGATGAGCTACTACCACTGCCCCCCCCCAGGGAGGGAAAATTCCCTTCCTCAAAGAACAGAAATGCTCGCTCAGTTGGAGCATTAGCTGAAGAAATCCACAACACTGTACTCGTTGGAGGTAGAATTGGTGGTAGTGGTTAATAGTACGCAAAAAGTATAATATGCCCAGAATATCATCTTTATTGAGGTTAAAAACTGGGATAGAGGGTCTGACTTTGGTTGGTGAGCCAAGATAATTTTTAATACCATATCCAGGAATCAGACGAACCCACTGAGGGTTGCAGCAAGTGCAAACAAGCGAGAATCATGAGTTCGGTGGGCAAGTTTACACATAAGATCAGAAATGGGGTTGATCTGAGCATACTTCTGTGGAATCTGTTGGGTCCCACCAAGTTTGTACATGGAAGCCTAACCTCCAATGTGATGCTGATAGGAGAGGAGGGGTTTGGGAAGTAATTGGCTTTAGGTGAGACAAAGAAGTTGGCATCCTCATGAGGAAATCGGTCCCATTATAAGAAAAGACATTGCAGAGTTTGTTTTCTTTCTGTGTCCAGCATGCAACAGTGGAAGAAAAGGGTTGTCCCTGAGCCAGGAAAAGTGTTCGCTCTATAGACCAAACCCACTGGTACCTTGATATTGGACTTCCACCTTCTGGAACTGTAGGAAGGAAAGGTCTTTCATTTAAGCCACGCAGCCTATCGTGTTTTGCTATAGCAGACTGAGAAAAATAACACCCGTAACCAGATATTCTTCCCAGGATACTAGTTTTGCAAGGATCTCCCCAGTGAGTAAATAGATGGAAAACAATCTGGGGTTATAGTATTTTGACCTCCCATTACAAAGAAGTCAGTAATGAAAAAGATAAATCCAACATTAAAGTTATGTTTCCTATCTCCCTTTTGGTATGAGTCCTTGTGTAAGTACATTCAGAGTTAGTGGTGGGAGAGGGGAGCAACCGCCCACCAGTTCTATAATGGTGCAGCACATCTTTCTCTTGGAGGTTTGTTTTCTTTCTACCCAGCTGATGGACGAAAGCAGGTGGCGATGTTCTTCTGATGCCCTCTGTAGAAAATAGAAATGGGTTAGTAAGACCTTAGACACCACAAAGTTTTAACTCTGTGTCTTTATCAGAGCCTCGGAACGGTAAGGAGTGGCGACTGCAGTTATTCATAGCAGAACTGACGCTTCGCAGCGTCCCGCTCCTAAAGTCACAGATGTCTTCTCCCAGATCCATATCGAGCTCAGGCTTCGGCGGTGTTCTTTTGAATTCTTTGAACCTGCCAACAACAGGAGCACAATTTACTAAGCATGAAACACACTTCGCTGCTTCTGCTTTCTTGAGTTTATTGCCAAGTGCCTCTCATCAAAGAATTGATATGAAGTTTTTGAGTTCGTGTGCAGTCTTATACATGAAACACTCTAAATCTCTGGCTTAAATTCTGGCTAAATCTCTGGTTTTCTTGATGAGGTGTTAAGAAAGTTCTTCATGTAGTGTATTCCAAGTTAAGTGGGAAAAAGATAAACCCATGTTAATATTAATCTACTAGGATTTTCCTGTTTATCTCTATGAAGGGCAATGGTTAACTGAGAGAAGAAGCAGGGAGGAATTTGTATTTTTGACTATATATTCTGTCTTAATTTCCTTGGTGTTTTCATAGTATGAATGATTTGTTCCTTGGGCCTTTTAGAGACATGTATCTGCAAATACATGAAGATTTGTATAACTCCTGATTCTACTTTAGAAAGTTATAAGTTATTTAGAAAAGTATTTATCTGAGGAAAAATTTGGATATGGAAACCAAATAGATCAGGCTTCCCTTTTTGATTCTGTCTCTTTCTGTTTGCAAAAGGTTCTGAAAATGATCTAATTTCTTTATATTTTCTCATTGTAAGCATAGAGATAATAATAATAAAACAAACTTCTGTACTGATTAGAAATAATACTCTATCTTAATCTGTTTCATGTTACTATAAAAATATTAGCAGAGACTGTTTAATTTATAAAGAAAACAGACTTAAGTAATTCACGGTTCTGAGGTCCAAGAGTGTGGTGCCAGCATCTTCCTGCTCCGGTGGAGAAGAAGCCTGAGATAGGGGAGGATCCAGGCTTGCCTTGCTCTCAGCTGGCTTTTGTAAGAAGTGATCCAGTTCTGTGAATATGGACCCATTCCCAAAACACAACACCAACCCATAGCCCGGAACACCCACGACTAATTACCTTCCACTAGCTTCTGCTGCTGTTTAAAGGTTCTACCTCTTCAACACCGCCACACTGGAGACCAAACGTTTTGTGCATGGACTTTGGGGGACGAATTACATACAAACCACACAGCATCTACGAAGTTTATTTTAAAACACTGTTAAGACACTGAAGTTCTGGCTGTCTAAACAAGGGCCAGATTATCAACTGCCACGGGGAGGGTGGTAGATACACCCAAGTGAATGGGTGGGCCCGCTCTCCCTGGTTGGCTCGCCCTAACTGTACTAGCACCCCCTTTTTAGTTCTCGGATGACTTCAGCTGCATGATGAATCACGTGGCCATGTGATCATAAGCCACGGGAAGGAGTCTGGATTTTATGCCAGACTTGTGGAGAAACACTGAGAGAGAAGGGTGTACTGGAATGGAACCAACCACAGGGACTGTCTGCGGGGGTCATTAAGAGTAGAAGGTGGTACAGACCTTGGAGAAAAAGAAAAGACGCAAGCCGGAAGTCAAGCCTACTGACGGAAGGAGACAAGTGTGAAACGAGGCTGCTCTGGGCGTGCCTCCGGTCTCCTCTCTGTTTCCGTTCTGTTTGCCTTTTAAATTTCAATTCTGACAAGTACAAGCTCTGAACATTCTCACAAGCTCAGATGAAGCTGAATTCGTGAGCTAATGCAGGGCTATGATCAGGGACTGAAGCACTCCGAAGCCGTCACCTGGCACATTTCAGAAATAAACATTTCGGAGAGGTGCCACTTTCCCTGCTTGTGTTTGCTGGATGGAATGCGAACATCCAAAGTTGATTTAGGACACACATTAGAGGGTAGGAGCATGTCTGCACGCACAAACGGCCGCGAGAGGACGTCCAGGTGAAGTTACCCTAGAGACAGCCTCAGTGCGGATGTGAGCAGGTTACTCTTCAGAAAGGGGTTTCTGCAGCAGGAAACCCTGCGCTCAGGTAGGTGCGCCTCTATTTATGAAGTACAGAACTGGATAGGATTTTATTTTCCATTCCAGTTGTTCCTAAACAGTAGACGTATCATTATTACCCGGGGAGCTTTATATGTATATGTGCGTGTGTGTATGTGTGAGTGCGTACGTGCACGTGTGTGTGTGTGCGTGCGTCTGTGTGTGTGTGTACCAAAGCACCCCGTCAGACCTATTGGATCAGAATGTGTGGGTGAAGGCCTCATGAATCTTAAAGATCTTCCAGGTGATTTTTTTGGGAGGGTGCTGGGGATGGAACTCAGGGCCTTGTGCCTGTTAGGGATGCACTCTAACCAGTGAGCTAAGTCCCCAGCCCCTCTTCTGGGTGGTTCTAATCCATACCATGGGCTAAGAATTAAGCTCTAGGGCTGTGATTGTTAAGCTTTTGTGTGACTTGGAATGACCAGGAAGTCATGATGAAATTCAGGTTTCCGTGCGCCATGCCCAAAGGCTCTGATTCACTACAGAGTTCGGCTTACAAATGTGTGTTTCCAACACTTTGCAGGGGCTGCTGATGCCACTATCCTGCCCAATCTGAAAGCCGCTTCTTCAGTGTGCGCCCTTCTTTATCTTTACTCTCCTTGCTTTACTTCAGGTGGTCTTAACCTTTTTCCTTGCTTGGCCAGTTAGTGTGAGCTCCCATCTTGTGTCCAGTTATTGCTAGAATGATCTTTCTAAAGTAAAAATATCTCAGTTATGACTCTCTAACTTAGAGCTTCAGTGGCCCCTTGCTTAGTCAAGTCCACATTTTACAGGATGCTGCTCTTTGGTCCCTGATACCACGCAAGCCTCATTTCCCACCACTCAGCCATGTAGCATTGCTTGTCTTCGGAGAGTACCAAATTCTTCCAGGTAATTACATTTTGATATTGTTGCTGCAAAGCAGCTAGGAACACAGAACTCCAGATTTCCTTCCTATTCAGATCTCTTCACTTCCATTTACAGTTAATGGCTTTGGAAAGTTACCGTACCTCTTTATCTGTGGAGTTCTTCTCTTGAAAACTCTCTCTCTATATATATGGTGCCCATCTTTCAAGGAGCCTCCTACTTGTCCTTGAACACCAGTTCACCCCCCCTTCCTTTGAGCAGTAAGTCCTGTATTCCCAACACGAAGTCCTTTCTCCTCCAGTCAGGTACAGCAGTATTTGTGTTTCTGTTTTAACACTTAGTGTTTCTCCTCTTCTGTTTATCTATGGGCCTCCCAAATGCACATTTTCTTATTCTTATTTTTTGATGATGTTGATTAAAAATCCTGGTTGAGCAAGTATTTTATTGAAGAACCAACTGGTAGATCCTACCCATTGGATCACGGGACTTTCAGAAGGTGAGAAGAGCGCTGACAAACATTATGCTTGGACACGAGGCAGTAAAGTCCCCGTAGGAGAGACACTGCCTTCTTTTTGTTTCTATTGAACTGCATATTAGACATCTACATATTAGACTTTCTTTTCTTAGATTTTTCTCAAGAAAGTCTTAACAAAGAGGTATAGAATCAAGAATAGTTGATATTTTGTGTAGGGAATTGAAGCAAAAGTATTTGGATCTTTTTGAAATGGGAATTTATACAGTAAAACGCTTAAATCTAAGCCTACAGCTTGGTGAATGTAGAGGTGAACTCATCCGCATTACCGGCGTTGCGATCAGCATGTAAACATTTCTGCTACACTGGGAGCTGCCGTGAGGAGCCTTGCGTCACTATCTTCAAAAGGTAGCCATTGATTTGATTTCTATAACCACTTTGCTTCCTTTTGAATTTAATTGAAATTAAATAAAATTATGCCACACATAATTTTGTGTCTGGTGTCTTTGGCTCATCATTTTGTCTAACAAATTTAGCCGTGTTTTTGAGTGAAGCGGCAGCTCCTTTTTC
>PVJO010026255.1:0-21411 GCA_004026905.1 Hystrix cristata
ATTTCACTTAATAGTATGTTCTCCAGGAACATCCATTTATATACAAATGACTCTAGTTTATCCTTTTTTATAGCAGTGTAGTACTCCATTGTGTAGAAAAACCACATCTTTTTTAGCCATTCATCAGTTGTTGGGCATTTAGGTTGTTTCCAAGACTTAGCTATTACAAATTGTGCTGCTATGAACATGGTTGTGCATACATCCCTGTGGTATGACGATTAAATACTGATTTCTTAAGAAAAATATGCTGATCATATGAAATAATAAACATTTGCTCAACATTTTTGTGTTTGTTTTTTGTTTGTTTAGGGAATAATTGTTTCTCATTCTGAAGTAACGTAGGGCCTTTTCGAGATGGCTGTCATTTCAAAAGAGACTAATTGACCAATCATTATTCAGCATCAGAAATATTATTAAAGTGGAATGTGTTTAAATTATTATGTATTGAATCTTTCAGTCGTTGGAACCTAGTGAGGTGAAACATGCAATCTCAGCACCAGGACCAGCATCTGTAGTTGCTGACCCACCCAGTGTTGAAAAAGAAATAGATCCTAGCAGCATCCCTACTGCTATCAAGTACCAAGATGACAATTCCCTGGCTCATCCAAATGTAAGATATTTAAACCTTATGAGTGACAGCTGAAGTCTTGTTAGCTTGAAATTAATTCAAATTGTTGTCCTTTTGTTCTGGCACCAAGAAGGTCATTGGAGGAAATAGGTTATGTATTCTTATTTGTTAATAAGGCAACTGACCTACAGGCCTTCCAACCTATTGCATGTATTTGAATCTGGTACACCCAATTCATGTTGCCTGATTTGTGGTAGTATTCTATGCGTAAGAAAAATAGGCAAAAAGAGGTTTTGTGGGGTTTTTTTTAAATCTGTCCAGAAGTTCTAATTCTGGCTTAGTATAGTTTATTTTTTGACTGTAAGCATGTCACTAATATCCTATTTTGCTGTCTTAAGAAATAGTTCAGTTCCATTTTGTCTCTCAGAAGGGTTGTAGGAAATGAACTCACAAACATAGGGTGAAAATTGTTAACCAGTGGTGTTAATGTTAGTCCTTTTAATGTGAAACTTTTTGAGCATTTCTAATTCCTTGTGGATAGACTTTAAGTAGGGTTAAACAGTATCTGAATTCTGTGCTGAAAGATGTATTCCATAAAGGTGATTTGTATCATATTAAGTCAAATCCAAGTTATTGATAAACAATAATATTTTTCTTTTCCTTTTTATTTCAGTTGTTTATTGAAAAAGCTGAAGCTGAGGAAAAGTGGTTCAAGAGATTAATTGCTCTCCGACAAGAGAGATTAATGGGCAGTCCTGTGGCCTAAGTAATATGTTGATGGTTAAATCAACAGTAACTTTGAAAATTTAGGTTTTTTAATCCCAATATTAACTTTTACTCTTAAAAAGAATTTAGCTTATTGTATAAAAATATAATATCATTTCATCCTTCTCTAATGTAGACTTGAATATTTGTTGATTTGAACTGAATCAAACATTGTGAATAGCAAAACTGGAATAAAATTTTAAAATGCATGGAAAATGTACCATTAATAAAGCTAATCATAAAAATATCATTGTTAAATGGTACTTGATAGTGTTTTCTACTACAATTTGAAAAGTTTCAAGTTATCATTTAAAGACCCAATATTGCTTAGTTTTATATATATATGAATCAAATTATACGCTATAGATATGAGATTTCATCTACTATGGGTTATGAAGTCCCTTTTGAATCTTTTATCTCACCATATTAAAAATTTTTAGGCATAATAAAAAGCATCCTAAACAACCTAAACAAAATGAGCATGGTAAAATTAAAGGAATAACACATCCCAATTCCTTGCTTTCTTTTTTTCCATCCATGAAGGATTGTAAACATTATGAACTGCAAACACATACAAAAAATAAAAGAAAGGGATCAAGAGATGGGTGGAGGGGGCTGGTGGGGGGGGAAGGGGGATGAAAAAAGGAATTAAGATGTGCTATGTACATGTACCAACTTCCCACAAGGAATGAAAATGTTATGTACTACATACATGTACTAATAAACTAAAATAAAGAGATACGAAAAAGGAATGTTAATGTAAAACTTTTCTTGAAAATTAAATAAACTGATGGTCTTTGCTTGGAATCAGCTTCTACTAGGTGCTGCTTTGAAACTTACAGGCAGATCCCAGCTCATTCCTGGAGAATTCACTTGCTCATGCTAGACCTACCCAGGTGGTCAACTAACCATGAAGGGAAATAATTTCTGAAAAAACTGGCAAAAGTTCTCACTTCAGTCTTATTTAATCAACTGCTATTCCCTGCAGAGGAAGCCTACTAAGTATTGTTTTGATAAGGCTGTGTCACTGTAGAATGCCTTTCTCTAGTAGCTGAATGACATCCAACTATAAATTCCGTACTGAACACGCCAGAGATAAGAACTTTGAGGCCTTTCCTTACAAAACTGGTTTTCAGCTGCTGACATGAGTATTTCCCTGTTCCACTTTTTTCTGTTGTCTAGTCTCACTGCAGTATAGTCTGTATGATGACTATAGCTCAGAACATAAGGTAAGCATAGAAAGACCTTGGGAAAGGTTAACCAACACAGAGGACATTTTAATGCTATCTTTCCATATTTGTAGAACTACGAAATTCTACTCTATTGAAAATGAAAATTATAAAGAACTTATACTCAATTACAAATGGTATGGAAATAGTCTAAAAATGAAATACTTGTTTCATACACATGTTTTCTTTTTCTAAATAGAAGCTAGGGATCTATTTTCCTTAACTATAAATAAAAGTGCCCAATATGAAGTCAGATTTGTGTAGTTTTTAATATAGATATGTAAATTTTTAAAGACTTTGAAAATAGTTAAACTTTCTGAAACATTTTATATTTTATTCTTTGTGTAATTTATAAACTGTAAGAATACTATAATTGTTTTGGGAAGTATATTTTAGTAGTCTGGGCAAGAATATGGGTTGTCGGGGTTGGGGATTTAGCTCAGTGGTAGAGCGCTTGTCTAGCAAGCACAAGGCCCTGAGTTCAATCCCCAGCACCAAAAAAGACAGAAAAGAATATGCATCGTCATTTGGGCCACTAGTAATTCTCCGGAGAACTTGGACTAGACAGTTCAATATGCCTAATGTTCCTTATCTGTAAGGTAGTGAGAATACTATGCGCTACTGTATTTATACTTAACACCAGTGTTCTCCTGTCATATATACCCCAAATACAGAAGCATAAACTGAATACATTTGTATTTTAAGGTTAAGTTTTTCATGGAGAATAGAACATCAAGTTTTATTTTGTTTTTTAATGCACTAAAGTTGGCCCTTCAGGAACTCAAGGACAATTTCCCTCCATCCTTCTTTTTGGTATATTATTAACTTTGTTTACCTGCTTTCTATCTAAAACCACAATATGACCACACAAGCCAAATCAAACTTAATGAGAGAGAATACTATCAAACATATTTCCAATCACAAGCCAGATGTTACATCCTGGTCTTCTTTAATATCCTAATATAATGAGCCTATATAAAACGTAACAATCCCTTTTATGACATTTGATTGATAATAACAATTTGTTCTTACAGAGACCTTAAGTGTCTTTTGAAATACTGATTTCTTACAAAATGATGGGTGCAAATAATGGAAGTTGAGTTTTTATTTCTGACTATTGAGTGCATTCTCAGGGAAAATGAAATAACATTTTTTCTGGCACTCCTAGTTAGAGGAGGCAGATTCCTAAAGATAAGAAGACAGACACTTTGAATCATTCACCTACTTGGCTTCAGCATCCTAGAACGTGAAATGAGGATACTAATAGCAAACCTGCCTGCTTCGATTTTTCACCAAACAGCCATAAAAGAAAAACATTCATAGAAAGGAACATTTTGACATAGTAGACATTTTAATGAAATGTAGAACAAATACTTGCATGGGTAATGATTTGGAAAGTTACACTCCAGCTTCAATGCACTTCTTACATGTTTTCTTGAACTGCCGTGGTCAGTAGTCCTCATCCCGGCTTCTTTCTCAGCTTTTCCTAATCTGCCTCCCTGCCAAGACCTTAAGAAACCCTGCTTGTTCTGTACCTAGTATGTACTTAGGAATCTCAGGTCTTCTTTATAGTTGGACGTAACCATTTTCATTAACATTGTTTTAAGCACCTAGTTTGTGCTTTGCACATTATAGAACATTTGGGGGATACACAGGTGAATCCAATGGGGATCCTGCCTTCAAGAGGCTTCATATGAAGTTCAAACATGTAGATAATGTAAGAGATATGGTACTTAATGCCAGAAGAATGTGTCATGAAGAAGAAAGAAATTCCCAAGTTTAAAAATTAAGGAAGGCAGGGTTGGGGATTTAGCTCAGTGGTAGAGCACTTGCCTAGCAAGTGCAGGGCCCTGAGTTTAAGCCCCAGCACCACCTCCCCAAGAGAAAAAATTAAGGAAGACTTCATGGAAAAGATCACAACTGAACTAAGTGTCAAAGGATACGAAGACTGGAACCATAGGTACTCAGTCACCTACTTAGATCTTGCAGATAGCTCTTCTAAAAGGCGGAAGACTGCCACACTTTTAACCAAAGGAAACATTTCCTCTTATGAAAGATCTAAGTAGCCCTCCTCTCTCAATCTTATCAAAAGTCTGGACAGAATTTCAGGTTCCTGATCGTGCTCTGACAGTTTCTTTCTCTTGGTAGAGAACTGGCTGAATAAGACAACTCTTGATGTACCCACTAGCATCAACCACCTTTCATGACTGCTGCTTGTCAGCCAAGACAACACAAGGTGCTGCACTCAGCTGAAAAAGAATTTCAGTTCCTCCAGGGAAGAATCTTCTCTGCCTCTAAGGTTTGCACAACCATGTGGATCAGTGTGAGTTCCCTGATACTCTTTGTTTTTCCATTGTGTACTATCATAGAAAACATCATTTTGAAACTAAAAGATAAGATTAATTTGCTTGTGGTTAAATCTCTCCCCAAATTTCCCTTGGTTTGGATAGCAAGTGAAAATCTTTAAGAGATCAAATAAGGTAGTAGCAAAACCTAGAAATGAAATGAATAGGACATTTAGGTACCAAGCTCTGAATGAGTTGATATGAAATGCTTGTAACCCATGTTACTTTTTCCTTTCTCCCTTTCCTTATGCCCAAATTCCTTGTATTACAAAAGAGACTTCAAACCAACTCGTGGTCATTACTCAATTGATACAATGCTTAGATTATTTACCGTACTCAGTTTTAAGTGGTATCTGGAATAGATTGGAGGATGCAGAAACAACTCCAAACACACTCAAATACCTCATCTTCGACAAAGGAGCTAAACACCCTCACTGGAAGAAGGATAGCCTATTTAACAAATGGTGCTGGAGAAATTGGCGTGCCACATGCCGAAATCTAAAACTAGATATGTGTCTCTCACCATGTACTGAACTAAAATTGAAGTGGGTCAAAGATCTAAACATTAAAACAGAAACACTAAATTTACTGGAGAATAGAATAGGAAGAACCCTTGAAGACATAGGGGTAGGAAAAAAATTTATGAAGAGAACCCAGACTGCACGGGAAACAATACAAAGAAAGAATCAGTGCTTGGGACCACATGCTATTAAACAGCTTTTGCATAGCAAAAGAAATCACCAATAGAGTAGGGCGAAAACCCACAGACTGGGAAGAAATTTTTGCTAGCTATCCATCAGACAAAGGTCTAACATCTAGAATATACAAAGAACTCAAAAAAAATCAAAGCTCCTAAATTTAAAGACCCAATCCAAAAATGGGCAACTGAAATGAATAAACATTTCTCAGATGAAGAAATAAAAATGGCAAATAAATACATGAAAATGTGTTCAACATCACTAGTCATTCAAGAGATGCAAATCAAAACAACATTAAGATTCCATCTCACTCCAGAAAGAACCGCATTTATGAAAAAATCAATAACAAATGCTGGCGGGGTTGTGGGGGAAAAGGAACCCTCCTGCACCTGTTGGTTGGAATATAGACCAGTCCAGCCACTGTGGAAATCAATATGGAGATTCCTCAAAAGACTACAGCTGGAGGTTCCATGTGATCCAGCTATCCCCCTACTGGGGATCTTCCCAGAAGAATTAAAATCGTCATACCACAGGGATATATGCACAACCATGTTTATAGCAACACAATTTGTAATAGCTAAGTCCTGGAAACAACCTAAATGCCCAACAACCAATGAATAGCTAAAGAAAATACGGTTTTTCTACACAATGGAGTACTACACCACCATAAAAAAGGATAAACAATCAATTGTATGTAAATGGATGTTCCTTGAGAACATTCTCCTAAGTGAAATAAATCAGGCACTCATGAGTACACATCAAATTGTTTCTCTGGTATGAGAAACTATAACTGTAAATAAGGACAAAGAGGTGTAGTAGATATTATATAAAAGGAAGATAAAATAGAAAGGAGTGGAGAACTAGAAAGAGAGAAGGGGGAAAAGCAGGAAGGGAAAAAAGGAAAGAAAGGGGAAAGGGAAATCATGGAAAAATATGAATAAACCTGTAAATTGGGAAGGAGGGAACAGAAG
This sequence comes from Hystrix cristata, assembly GCA_004026905.1. Lineage (NCBI taxonomy): Eukaryota > Metazoa > Chordata > Mammalia > Rodentia > Hystricidae > Hystrix > Hystrix cristata. The sequence continues at coordinate 6,577 of PVJO010026255.1, forward strand.
GGAGGGGTGGGAAAGAGGGAAAACCAAGATGCATCAGGTACAAAACAAATGTGACGAATGTGATCATTGTATGTACAGTGTACAATACATGTTCTTGGTTAAAAAAAAAAAGTGGTATCCTATAAGCCTTACTCTTTGGAACTCTTTTATGGAAAAATGGAAACATAGGTTCCCTTGATAAGAAAACATTCGAGCCTGTACAGCAGAACAGGAGTAAAAATGGCAATAAGATACTTTGTGAATTTTGTGATCTTAAACTTTTATAATGGAAATGGACATTATATGTCCATATATGGACATATGTCCATAATATGTTAAGCTCTATTTGTTTTTCCCCTTAAATCAAAGAAAATGCCCTGATATATTTCCAAGTTATTTTAGCTGCCATTGTAGCCCCAGAATTTGACCCAATGCTTGATACAGGGAAGGCCTCAAGAAGTACTTTTTAATGAAGGAAGAAATAATTTGGCCGTATAAATGGGAATCTGTTTACTTAAATTGCTCAAACAGGACTAGCAATGTAGCTCAATGGTAGAGTGCTTGTCTAGTATGCCTGGGACCCTTTGTTCACTCTCCACCAATAATAACCAATAAAAAGAAATTTCTCGAGCTATTTGGAGCCAGTACAAAAATTAATTAATAATTTTTGACTAAATTAGTTTGAGTTCTCTGGCATATCTCTATATGTGTCTGAGCTAACAGAGGCCTTTGGATGTTATGGAGAAGTACAGACTCTGTGGTGCCATTTCTGTTGCATTAGGGACTAATGACAATAGGGCTAGAGTTCAAGCAAAGATCTTGTTAGTCCAACATTTGCCCAGACTTTCATCTTGGTCTGAGTTTTTATTGTACAAATATTTCAAATGATGTTGATATGATCATTCCGGATCCACCCACTGGCTCGTATGGTTTGTCTCCTTTCAAAGCAATAGTTCAGTTTTCAAGAAATAAAGCCTACTAATATAGTAAGACAGCACTTTAAACTCAACAATGTACCACTTTATTTTTAGGTCTTGGGAGGGAATGGCAAAATGATCCCACTGCAGTTCTCAAAGAGTGATGAACTGAACTGACCTTCTCTTAGCATCTTGTAACATGGTACTGAGACAAATCACACAGAGCAAAAAGCCTGGAATAGTACCGGCTTCCTTCATAATCTTACAAAATGGACTACCAAAATCCCATGTCTTGAATAAAATCCATGACTATAGTCTGCCTGCACAAGTTCTAAGAAAATTATGTCATAAACTTAAAATGAAACTTAAAAACACAAGTAATTGAGAAGGAAATATTTTCCAACTGCCAGCACAACAGATTGAATGAAACTGGGTAGATTTAAAACAAATTCTATGTCTAGATTATTTAGCCATATTGTAGGTTTTCTCTTTTTTTGTTGTTGTTTTGTTTTGTTTTGTTTTGTTTTGTTTTGTTTCGTTTCAACCTTAGAAGTCTAACTGATCTGGAGAAATTGTATAGCTAACTTACTAAGTTTGAAAAAAATGCTTTTTAAAAAAATGCTGCATATATGAATCAGCCACAGTCTAATAACACCAAGTGACAGTAGAAGGTCATCTGAAATTACAATCTCTGATAAATAAACTTCTGAAATGTTTCATTAGAAACTTTTTTTATCTACCATGGAACATGAGTAGCAGCCCAAGTCTTGTGCCATTTAATAGCTGCTTCATCAAGAACACTTGACCCTTCAAGGAGAAACTAATTTTCACATTAACACTTGTTCTCCTACCCCATGCTTGTGTTTCAAAAGTCATGTGACCCATTTTTAGCAAAAGTACTCAGAGACTTTTTAGCACACCTTCTTTATAATCAACAATAAGAGAAGGCAACAAGTGATTATTAAATAGGCCGTTGTTCACCACAGCCTAGAAAATAGCAGAGATTTGGGTTCTAGTTGGTCTTTAACTTGAAAGTTTGAATTCTAAGTATTTGTATCATGCTATAATAACTGCAATATAATTTCCAAGAGGAATTGTTCAATTAGTTTCTCTTTATTCCTGGTACTAGAGACTGAACCCCACGGGATTCAAACTGAGCTATACCCACTCCTCTGCCCTTTTGAGAGAGGGTCTCTAAATTGCCCAGATTTGGCTCAAACTTAGGATCCTCTTGCCTCAGCCTCCCCAGAGTGCTGTAATGACAGGCATGCACCATCATGCCAGATTGTTCAATTAATTTCTAATTTCTTTGAGAGGAATATTTATAATGACCTTGAAAATCTCTGAAAAAGAGTTATAAAAACAACATACTTTTCCTGTTATTTTTTGAAAGGTTTATTTTGGAATTAAATAATTCCAAAATATTGGAATTATTCCACAATTCATGACAAAAATCTGTGTCCCTTATAATAAGAAAGGCAGCAAACATCAGTGGAGGTTTAAATATTAGTTTCTACTTCAGATACGGAATTTGTAAATTAAATAAAGTACCACTATTTTTCTGAACTACTTATCTTCGTACAAGTACTTCAAAATTTTCCCAATATTCATCCATATATTTTTCTATAGGTTATATTATTGAGATACTCCCAGTAGCAAATGGCCACATATAATTTATTAAATCTGCTCTAGCCTTCTATAGAGGAAAAAGCCTAATAAAAAGATACAAAAATGAAAGTTTTATCTTGAATTAAGTTTTTCTCAAGTAATAGCTTTCACATTTTTGTGATTTTTTTTGTTGTTGTTGTTGAAAAATACTAGAAAAACACCAAAGGAAAATCATCCATATGAACAACTTCTGAACGGGAAGAAGTCTGCCCCTCCTCTGCTGCTGCTTCTCTTCCCACTGTGTGACCACTATGAACCACCCTGCCCTCTCTTCCCTGTGCCTAAGTATATCTATTTAGAGGTACTTACACAAGGACATGGGCCATGAAAATATTGGAGACTTTAACATATTGGTCTGCAGTTAACGTTTTCTCTGATTATGTATCTTGGATAACTTTGCAAAGCAGTACCTCTGTAGACCTCATTCTTTTTTTTTTTTTTTTTTTTTTTTTTTTTTTTTTTTTTTTTTTTTTTTTTGTGGTGCCGGGGATCGAACTCAGGCCCTTGTGCTTGCAAGGCAAGCACTCTAATCACTGGGCTAAATCCCCAGCCCCTGTAGACCTCATTCTTGACGTCTGCACAGATTCCTAAACATGAAACTACTCAGCCACTGGGTATGCAGCTCCCACATATAAAGTAGTAAACAATAAATATACAAGAATAACTAAACTTTCACTGAATAATTTCATGAAGATTAAGTTTATATCCATTGCTTCTTCAAATCACTTTAGACTGAAACATTTTGTAATTAAGATACATTTTATGGATGCCTGTATTCTCTATGGTCCCTTTAGGATCATTCTTGACTCTTATCCTTGCAGTGTCCCAGGAGGTTGATCTGTATAGACCCTCATCACCCAGTTTCCCTTGCCCTCTGGCCCCTGGTTGCCTTCAGACCATCAGAGACCCTGACAAGAAATCAGGGGGAAAGAGGGGCGAAAATTGAGTGTCTGTAGCCCTGCTGGGCCATTTATCAGTGTGGCTGCTTTACGAAGGCCACAGCCCTTGTAGGTTATCCTCTCCCAAGAACACAGCCTTCATTGTACTGTATTACCCCTGACTGGTTCCCTTAAGCTTGCCCACATCTCTCTATTGAATGACTTCACTAAGCTCTTTTTGAATGTGCCATTTGTTTCCTGCTGGGACAGAGCTAATATAATTATCTTCAAAAGCAATGTATCATTTAGGATTAGTTAAGTATATCAATTCCTTTGGGTTTCACAAATAATAACATAACAGCAACAATGAACAGTGGCTTAAAAAGAGAAAAATGTTTCTCCAGTAAAAACATTGAAGGATAGCTATGGTGGCGCCATATGTTGAGAAACCAGGCTCTTGTTTTATAGTACTCAGTTGGTGGCTTCCACCATGTGATTCAAGATAGCTGCTGAAGCTCTAGCCATCATGCCCACATTCCAAGCAGCATCAAGGATGACTTCGTCCTTTCAAGGAGTTAAAATTAAAGGAGCTTATAAATGTATACCTCATGAACTGGAACTTAGTCAACTGATTGCTCTTCTGTTGCAGGAGAGATCGGGAGTATAGTACTTCAGCTTCTCCATATCAGAAATTATCCTGATAATTAAGATTCATAAGAAAATATTTTTAAATATATGGTAAAGCCTTGAAATTAACTCTGAAAACAATTTTATAGAATGTTCCTAGGTGGTGTAATCCCTTTCCTAGCTCTCCAGAGGCAGCTAGATAAGTGCCTTTTCATGAAGTTATCTTAGCTTTAATACCAGTAGCTTTATGTACAAATATTTCAAACATGAAGTGACATTCAGACCCTGAAAATTCCTAATCACCACTGTTCCTCAGCTCTCTATCCCAAGGTGATACTAGCCAGGGGAGTGCTCTGAAGCTGAATATATATCCCTTTTACAGAGACTAGTAGGAATGTTTCAGCTTGACTTTGTGTCAAAATGGTGTGATTTCATCGGGTGAGGGCCAAGGGCAGTGACAGCAGACCTTTTAGATACTGAGTTCCCAAACTGCAACCCAAAACCCACTTACATATCATAAAGTGCCAAAACTGCAATTAAAAAAAAAACTCATACATTTGGCTCATGTGCTGACAGAGAGGGCTCTGCATGCCCTTTGTGGCACGTGTGCCATGAGTTCACCACCACTAGCCTACAGGAAAGGAAACACCAAATCAGCCGCAATTCTGATGCCTGCTCAGCCCCTCCTCAATTTAAATAATTTCTATGTTTTAACCAAATTGTTCCTGCTTTCAAGGAAAAAAAAGAGCATTTATCCACCTATCATAAATGCATGAAAAATGCTTGATTCCATTCTAGTTCTACATTAGCCAACCATTCTCTGCTATATAGTTTCTATCTCCACCAACAGCATCTTTCTGTCAGCAAATATTTTAATTTACTAAGGATTTAATTTACAAGGTTGTCTTAGTCACTTTCTTATCACTGGGACAAAATATTTGACACCAAAAACTTAAGGGATGAGAGATTTATTTTGGCTTGTGTTTCAGTCCATAGTTGGATGGCTTCAAGGCAAGACTACATGGCAGAGAGAACATGGCAGAAGAGGGCAGCTCATAGCATAGTGGACAGGAAGCAGAGAGTGAAGGAGTCAGCCCAAGATCAAGATAAATCCTCCAAGGCCATGACTCCAGTAACCTATCTCTACTAACCAGACCCTGCCTCCAACAACAGGCCAGCTCTACTAACCCATAATCCAGTCACCTCCAAAAAGTCCTGCCTAAAATTCCATGTGTGGCTTTGGGAGACATCTAAACATAAAACATGATGTTCTGCCCTCAAAAGACTCGTACACATCTCTTTATGCAAAATGCATTTAGTCCATCTCTTAAGAGTTGCCAAAGTCCTAACAGTTTCAGCATTGCTACAAAGTCCAATTCCAAAGTCTCTTCTGAGACTTCTGGCAAACTGTTACCTGTGTGCCCCTGTAAAAATGCCAGCGTACAATGGCACACAGTAAATATTCCTATCCCAAAAGGCGGGAAGAGGTGGATGGGACCGAAGCAAGACAGAAACTAGGCAAGGGAAACATTAAATACTGTAGCTCTGTCTAGCATCCAGGGCAAGTTGTGTCATGATTCAAACTCCAGAAGGCTTAGATGGCTCCACTCCTATGACATTGCCAGTGTTTGTAGCCCTCATGGCTTCTCTGGGGCTCACTTTGCTCAGTCCTTTCATCTTTCCTCAGTTGTTCCACGTTGCTGACTTTCCCAGATTTCTGGGGCCTCCACTACATTCTCAGCTTCACTCTCACAGCTTCATGCACTGCCCTCTAAGCGGCACACTGCCTACCCACCAAACCCTTCTTCTGAAAGCTGGGTGGTACTCTCCCTGATGCCACAATCCTTGTATTCTGCATGACTGTTAAACCACCACCACATGAATGAGGACAAGATCTACCACCAGATCAAGTAGTAGCCAGGCCTCCTTGAATCATGGCTGCAGAGGCCTCCAAGTGCCTAGATGGCTGAGCAGTGTAAATTGAATCCCAGGGAACAAATTCCCTATGTAGCATGGTGCCCAGGGACTGGCTTCTCAAATGAAAACTTTGCAGGACTGCACCCTTAAACTGGCAAAAGGAAGGGGTCTGATGACTCTTAACATGCCCTTAAGCCATTTTTCCTATTGTCCTGTTGTAAAGCACTTGAATCTTTTTTAATGCTAATCTTTTCAGCAACTAAGCCCTCCTCTGTTCCATCCTTGCAGGCCCTTTCTTTCTAGCAAAACTCAAAGCTTTTTAAATGTGCTCTTTGCTCTTGATTTTCTATATAAACCTGGGTAAAAGCTTGCAAGAGTATCCATTGCCACAGTCATAATGTTGGGCTACCTTGAAATTTCCTCTGCCACATTAATTAACTGCCCTTAATTTTGCTTGCCTCCAGAGTCCTAAGACATGAGCAAAATGTAGCAAATGTTTTTGCCAGAGCATAATACACATGACCTCAAGTCCAACTATCAATACAGTTCTTCCCAACTGAAACCTCCTGAGCCTGGCCTTTACTGTTTTCATTTCTGTCACCACTTCCATTCTTCTGAGCTCTGACCAAAATCTCCAATCAAGCTCAACCAGCATCTCCATACTTTCCCAAACTCTTTGGAACCAGTTCCAAAGTCTTCTCAACCACATAGGAATAGTCCTGGCAACAGCCTCACTCCAAGTACCAAAACCTGAATTAATCACTTCCTTGTTGCTGTGACAAAATACACACAACTTAATAGAGGAGAGGTTTATTTTGGCTCACACTTAAAGCCATAGTTGGCTGGTTCCATGGCAGGACAAATGGCAGAGGGGCATGGCAGAGGTGAACTGCTCACTGCATGACAGAGAGGAAGCAGAAAGTGAAGGGGGAAGTCCAGGATTAAGATTAAATTCTTCCAGGCCATACCTCCAGTGACCTTCTCCTCTGACCAGACCCAGCCTTCCAACAGCAAGCCAGCTATACTGCCCTCATAATCTAATCATCTTCCAAAAGCCCCCCTATGATCACACAAGGCTTGAAGAACATCTAGATATAAACCATAATACAGGTGCATGATCTCATTGTGAGTGAAATAATAAATTCAATTTGTTTTCAGCCTGGACTTGGTATTAAAGAGCCAAAAGAAACTAAGAGAAATGAGAGGCCTAATCTGACTCTCTCTGTTCTTGTGAGAAAGGTTTCTTGGCCAACTTATCAAGGTAGTAGACCAGCTCGAAAGAATTTTCAATCAGTAATAGAGATGCGTTTGCATGGAGTATCCTTTTGCATATATTTCTGAAAAACAAATGGATGGACAAGAAGTTACTAGACAGAAAGTAGATCTAACCATGGAGATAGATGACAACCCCAACTCCAACAGTCAGTCAAAAGGAAGAATATTAAGACCATATAGTAGGGTATTGTTACACTCTGTGATGGCTTTGTAACATGTCTGAAAATTCTTCAACACTTTGAATCTGTATCAGTCTCAATGACTTGCTTGTAACCAACAGATTGCATTGAAGATGTCAAAGTCTTATGCCTAACTGGAATACTCACCACTGGCACAATGAGTGTCATAGATGACCAACTACTTGGGTTGCCATGTTGTTAGAAAACCCAGGCACATGCAGAGTCCACTTGCTGGTGTTTCCTAGTTAACCAGTCCAGTTGAGTTTCTAGTCAGAAGCTAGCATCAACTACCAGACATGTGAGTGAACACCTCCAGCCCAGTCTTCCCAGCTGTTGAACCCATCCCAGAATAAGGCTTCTTCATTTTCCTGTCTAGATCCCTGACCCAAAGGCTCCATGAGCATAATGAAATGGCTCTTTTATACCACAAAGTTTAAAGTGGTTTATAACATAGCGGTAAGGAAACACTCTACTGAGTCAATGAAAATCTTGTCGAACTATGTACTGATAAATACTGATGTTTATATGGTCCGCTTAAAGCTGGGTAATTGCTAATAGTTATAGAGCGGCTGCCTGACATGGGCTGTGAACAAGAACTATGAAGTTAGGTCTTAATTTTGGTGAGCTACCTCTTGAGCTTCAGTTTCATTATGTAGTAAACAGCAATTGTGATTTCTGTTATAGTGAGTTCCTATGTTAATTTAGCTCATGTGTATAAAACAGTTAACCCACTGTCTAATAAAAAAGCAGAACCAATTAAAAAAGCAATGGTATTATTTTATGATTTTGTGTTCCCTATTACTTTGCTTCTTAGGATGAATTTTTATTCTCTTGTGAGCAATTTCCTTATTCTATGAAGCTGACTCACCATTTACAGCTATGGAAGATACACCTATTAGCATTTGGGTTAAATGATAAATACAATTACAAAATGAAAGTGCTATGTAAAAACAAATATAGGGTTATTTAATGCCTTTAGCTGAAAATTGGCTTCCTACAAAGCTGACTGCCATGAGTAAGATTGAATGAGCCATAATCATCAAAATGACTGAGAATTAAGAAAGAAAATTAATTCCCAAAGGAAATCACTGTGGATCTCATTATTTCAGGAACAACCTACCTTAGGACTTTAATTAAAAATAATATTTATTCAAAATAAATGAGTGCTGGCAGGTTTCTGCAGAATCCATAATCTTGGTTATGCTAAATCTTATATTAAGGCAGACATCGTTAATCTCATTTGAGATGCCCTCCAGTCTGTCAGCCCTTATAGCACTAGGGCAGTTTCTTGCAGAAGGTTTTTTATCTTCACAAAGGAGTTATAACTCATGCAGCTACCTAATGTAAAAAGGTCTGGGTAATTAGAGACATCACTCTTGAGATCTACATTGGCACTTTATCATGTCAGCAAGCATCTCATAATGAGTTTGTTCTCAAAAGGAGACCAATATCTCAACATTGCCATCAAAGTAACAGTGGTTACTTTATTATTTTATTTATACCTACCAATCTTTGTTCCAAAAAAAACTCAGGTGTTTTGTCAAAATTCATAGAATATGACTAGATAAAATGGTCAATGGAGAAAATGGGGAAAAGGAGAGAATGAGAGTAGAAAAAGGTAAGAAGGTAGAAAGGATGAGGTTAATATCCAAAATGAATACTAGAAAGTCTATGAAGGCATACACTCAAGTTTGCCAGCTTATTATTGGGTCATATATCAACTCTTAGGTAATAATTGTCTTTGATAGGTTGATGCAGTGTCTATTCTGATTATTTTTGTACAAGTTACTAAGTGATACATGTACTGGGTTTAGTGTCATCATTCCCTGGCCTGGCCAACACACACACACAAAATTACTGTCTACCTTGTAACCCATGAATGTGACCTTTTTGGAAATAAGGTCTTTGTAGGTATAATCAAGTTAAGGTCATATACTATATCACAATGGACCCTAAATCCAGTGTCTGATATTCTTATGAGGCAAAAGATTTGGATTCATAGACACACGACAGAGACAGCCATGTGGTGGCTGAGGAAGAGGTTGGAGTAATGTAGGACAAACCAAAGAACTCTAAGGACTACAACCATAAGAAGCTAGGAAGAGACAAGGAAGGATTCTTCCCTAGAACATTCAGAAGGAGCATAGACTTGAAACAGTTGGATTTCACTTCTAACCTGCCAAACTGTAAAAGAATAAAATTTTGTTTCTTTAAGTCACATAGGTTGTACTCTGTTATAGCAACCCACAGAAACTAATAAAAGAAACATTTTCCCTCAAGAACCTAGAGTACAGACTCAGTATAATATTCATGCTTGAAGGGGAAACAAAAAAAAGAAATAATTTCCTAAAAATATTGCTTAATAAGGTTTTCGTTTAACACATATGACTGCTATATTCACTGGCCAATAAGAGGACAAGTAAGCTGAAAACAAGTAACTAATATTAAGAGAAAAAAATCTTGGGAGAAGCAGTTGTATTTAGCTCAACAATTGTTTTTATATGGACATATGAGCTTTTGCTATTTTATTACATGCATTATTAGAGTTAATTTTGCCAAAGCTATACAGAAAGGACAGTCTTCAAAAAATAAGAAGTTGGAAGGCAAGCATGTAAGAGCAGAAGCCAAGATTATTTCAGTATACTTCAAGAAAATGTGAAAGGCAATATAACATACAAAACCTAATGAAATTGCACCAAACTTTTCTAGCACAGACAGACAATCAGTGTGTAATCTAAATACCCTGCAGAAATGATGTGACTACCTCTTGGCCTTAAAATTTGAAAATAGGAACCTCAGTAACATGTGTGATGTCTGGTGTCCACTGGCAAAAGCCTACTGCTGGGAGTCAGGGAACTTCTCAGCCCTCACTACATGCAATCTGCCATCAACATGGTTAGAAAGTGTGACTGTTACTGGGCTCCTGTGTCTCTGTCATGCCATGAAAACTCACACTTTTAGTACGCAGATCACAGACTTGTAGCCAGCATGCCAGATTTCAGCCCATGGACTTGTCCTGTTTGGCCTGCTAAGGTGTTTTGTTTTTCGCTAATTACTAACTTTTAAGAAATTAAGCACGTGCATGTGAAATTCCATGTTACCGGTGGGCATGAGTTTCTGCAAGGCAGTCATCTGGATCTGAGTAGCAGTAGCACTCCCTTAGCTGGAGGCAGCTCCTGCAGGGCTCACAGCGTTGGCCCTCTGGGCTGCCTTGGCTAGACGGCATGATGCCAAGAGAGGGGTCTCTCTGTCTGCGTGACTTGAGGGACCTTGCCTGACCCTTAGTTTCCTCTTGTGTAAAACAGGCGTGGGTATAGTGCTTAGCTCATTAGATCACTGTGGGGATTAAGGGAGTTAAATTCTGAAGCACTTAGAGCACTTCCTGGCACACAGTAGAAACTCAGTGAATGTTAACTGTTATTTTGATTATTGTATGTTTTCATTTTTGCTTAGCCAGCTTCCTCACTTATACTACTTGCCTGGCCCTGTTGGTGTTTATGGTTTTGTCTCTAGTTGTAGGTAAAAGCCCAGCCCCACTCGGCAGGAAGAGAGACAGTGCTCCCCACATGTTGGGCATGGGCCGGCAGGGCCTAGAACCAGTGTATTGATGAGGGGCCACGTTCTACAGCAGACCCCTGGGTTCCAACCCCAACTCTGACACTTATAGCAAATTTAGGTACATTTCTTAGTTCTCTAAAGCCTCTGCTTCTATAATATAATAATGAAACTCTTGTGACTCAATATGTCCAACACATAGTAGGTTTTAGCTTTTAGTATTACAGCAGATGACAGTGTTCTCCCTACCACCGGCTCTGGTCTTGGTCACTTCTGTTTCCTCAGTAAGTGGCCAAAGCCATGCAGTCTGTGAGCCTGGTGGGAGGCTGTGTCAGAAGGGATTTCCAGGTCTGAGGCAGATGAGAATTAGGAGGAAACCAGGTGCAGTTTGATGTTGTTTGTTCTTAATTCCTCTCCCCTTTGTCCTTGTCACCCAGCAATGTATACCATGAACAGCATTAAAAATTGCATGGTCATGCTGTGACTGTTACATCCATCGTGCAGCAGGTCTTTCTACTATTTCAAATAGTAAAGGCATCGAAGCACATCACAAAGGGTTGAAGTGTCATTCTAGGTTGTTAATGTTTTTTTTTAAAATAATCCCCTTAACCCTCAGATAGATGTCAAGTGGTCACATTGGCAGTGGGGGCTCCTAGCCACAACTTTAACTCTCTCCTACTCTTATCAAAAATTTAAACATAACTTTTAACATAGTCCTTTAGAGAGCCACATTAAACCGCTTCTGGGCAGAGATAGACTTAACAATACCTCCTGAAGAATGCTTCCTACTCTTCAAATGTTTTAGGCTCTATAATTCTAAAATTTTGCATTTTAAAAAAATGTTTCATATTTAAAAGAAGCAACAAAATGCTTCTTCTATTCCATATACAAAAGATTAAGTAGCAACCTTAAAGTGCTGACCCAATAGAAATGACCATCCCTACCAAATTATTGTTTGTAGAAAAGTATTCAGCATCTCAATGACGATAAAAATTCAGTGATTTTAATGCTAATCAAGTATGGCCAAAGCAACCTTATTTTAATACACACACACACACCCCGCCAAATGGAATGAGTCAAAAATTCCATCAAGTAGATAGATAAATTCATACACTACAATATTACACAACAATGGAAAATAGACTACTGCTATGTGCAACAACATGGATGAATTTTGCAGACATGTTGAGTGAAAGAAGCAAATCTCAGAATTCTTGTTACCATTGAAGGATACAAACTAGGAAGAAGCACAAGATAATTTTCTGGAGTATTGGAAGTACTTTATATCTTCAACTGAGTGCGTTTACCTATATGTAAAAAAATTACTGAATTGTACACTTCAGAATAGTGAACCTTACGTTATATCTCAATAAAAAAGTAAATTTTTTCTTTTTACCAAGAAGATGTATTGGTACATTGTATACACAGTGATCACATTTATCATGGTTATTTTGTACCTGTACATGATGTATCTTGGTTTCCTCCCTCTTCCCCACCTCTTCCTTCTGCTCCCCCTTCCCTATTTGCAGCAGGTTTATTTATATTTTTTTATATTTTTCCATTTTTCCCTTTCCCCTTTCTTTCCTTTTTCCCTTCCTTCTTTTCCCCCTTCTCCCTGTCTAGTTCTCCTCTCTTTTGAATATTATCTTCCTTTTATATAATATCTATTACACCTTGTTTTCCTATTTACACTTATAGTTTCTCATATCAGAGAAACAATTCAATGTGTACTCATGAGTGTCTGATTTATTTCACTTAAGAGAATGTTCTCAAGGTACATCCATTTACCTACAAATGTCTCTAGTTTATGTTTTTTATGGCAGAGTAGTACTCCATTGTGTAGAAAAACCACATCCTCTTTAGCCATTCTTTAGTTGCTGGGCATTTAGGTTGTTTCCAGGACTTAGCTATTACAAATTGTGTTGCTATAAACGTGGTTGTGCATATATTGCTTTGGTACGATGATTTTAATTCTTCTGGGAAGATACCTAGTAGGGGGATAGCTGAATCAAGTGGAACCTCTAGTTGTAGTTTTTTTTGAGGCATCTCCATATTGATTTCCACAGTGGCTGAACCAATCTACTCTCCCACCAACAGTGGAGGAGGGTTCCTTTTTCCCCACAGCCCCACCAGCATTTGTTATTGGTTGATTTTTTGATAGCTGTTCTTTCTGGAGTGAAATGAAATCTTAACGTTGTTTGATTTGCATCTCTCAAATGACTAGTGATGTTGAACACTTTTTCATGTATTTATTTGGCATTTTTATTTCTTCACCTGAGAAATGTTTCTTCATTTCAGATGCCCATTTTTGGATTGGGTCTTTAAATTTGGGAGCTTTGATGTTTTTGTGTTCTTTGTATATTCCAGATGTTAGACCTTTGTCTGAGAGACAGCTGGCAAAAATTTTTTCCCAGTCTGTGGATTTTTGCCCCACTCTATTGGCAATTTCTTTTGCTGTACAAAAGCCTTTTAATAGGATGTGGTCCCAAGCACTGATTCTTTGTATTATTTCCCGTGCAGTCTGGTTTGCTTCATAAATTTTTTTCCTACCCCTATGTCTTCAAGGGTTCTTCCTATTCTATTCTCTAGTAGATTTAGTGTTTCTGTTTTATTTTTAGATCTTTGACCCACTTCAATTTTAGTTTAGTACATGGTGAGAGACATGTATCTAGTTTTAATTTTTGGCATGTGGCAAGTCAATTTTTCCAGTACCATTTGTTAAAGAGGCCATCTTTCTTCCAGTGAGAGTGTTTGGCTCCTTTGTTGAAGATGAGGTATTTGAGTGTGTTTGGACTTGTTTCTGCATCTTCTAATCTGTTCTATTGATCCTCAGGTCTGTCTTTCTGCCAGTACCATGCTGTTTTTATCACAGTAGCTTTATAGTATAGTTTAAGGTCAGGGATTGTGATGCCCCCTGCCTTGCTCCTTTTGCCCAGGATTGTTTTTGCTATTCTTGGTCTCTTCTGGTTCCAGATGAATTTCATGGTTGTCCTTTCTAATTCCTTGAAGTATGTTATTGGTATTTTGATTGGAATTGCATTAAATCTGTATAGTAATTTAGGAAGTATGGCCATTTTCACTATGTTAGTTGTTCCTGTCCAGGAACACAGTATGTCTTTCCATTTTCTGATATCCCTTTCAATTTCGTTTTTTAGAGTAGTGCAGTTTTCAATGTAAAGATCTTTTACTTCCTTTGTTAGATAGATTCCTAGGTATTTCATTTATAGAAAAGTAAATTTAAAAAACTAGTCAGGCTTTGGATCTGAACTCTCCTTCATCAACTAGATGTGGCTCCATTATAGCCTCTGGAAAATTCGAGCAACGTGGCTAAAACTTAAAAATTAGTGTAACATATTTGTATTTTACATTGCCATCCAAATTCTTTGTATTTGGAGTAATAGCCTTTGTTTTATTCATTCAGTGACATTGTTGTTGTCTGTTAGGAAAGTTATAAAACATTTTCATGTACTTAAGCAAAACAACCTGTGTTAAGGTTTTAAAGTTCTGACAGCTTATTATCAAGAAATCAACCAATAACAAGTGCTGGCGGGGCTGCGGGGAAAAAGGAACCCTCCTGCACTGTTGGTGGGAATGTAGACTGGTCCAACCACTGTGGAAATCAGTGGGGAGATTCCTCAGAGAACTACAACTAGAGGTTCCATTTGACCCAGCTATTCCTCTGCTGGGTATCTTCCCAGAAGAATTAAAATCATCATATCACAGTGATATATGCACAACCATGTTCATAGCAGCACAATTTGTAATAGCTAAGTCTTGGAAACAACCTAAATGCCCAACAACTGATGAATGGCTAAAGAAGATGTGGTTTTTCTACACAAT
>PVJO010026256.1:0-21375 GCA_004026905.1 Hystrix cristata
GAGGTAGGTATCCTGATTCAGGAAGGTTAGGTAGCTTACTCAAGGTCATATAGCTAGTAAAGTGACAAAGGTGAGATTTGCATCCAGAGTTTTGCAAGTCAAGGACAGGAAGCTCTTAGCTACTGACGTATAAGAACTTTCAATTCAGCATTTCCTACTGTATGAAACTCCGAGTCTCACATGTGGACGTAGTCCCCAGTCCCACATTATTGATACAACTATCTGCACAGGAGTGTGTATTACATTTTAAGTATGTTGCTATTTGTCTTAGTCACTTTGCTGATTGCTGTGATGAAATACTGACACCTGCATTTTAAAGGAGCAGAGGTTTATTTTGGCTCATAGTTTCAGGTGGTTCTTTCCAGGGTCGGCCAAATGGCAGAAATGGCATAGTAGAAGGCCTGCTGTGGGAAGAAGCTGCTCACCTCCTATTATCCAGGAAGCAGAGAGTGAAGGGAGGAGAAGCTCCTAACCAGGCTCCACTTCCTAACAGGAAGTCATTTATGAACTCCTCAGTGGACCAACCCACTTTAGATTGTTATTGAAAATTTAACAACCCAAATAAATCGCAATATAAAGCATTATATCAAATTTCCTGCTCACCCTATGAGACACGTAAATTCATTGATCTGGCTCCAGTTATTAGCGAAGAAACAGGCTTTAATTCTTCAAACTTTGTGCTTCAAGGTGGGGACATCGGGTAGAGGTTAACAACTCAGAATATGGATTTAAATGGCTGTGGTTAGAATCTGGCTGTGCCACTTTTTATTTTAGGTGACTTAACCTCGCTAAGATTTAGTTTCTTCATTCATAAACTGGATGAAAATATTAATACCTTGCTCATACATAGGGTTTTTGTAAGGATTAAGTGAGTTAATACATAAAAATCAGGTTTAGCAATCCTGGTAACAGAATCTGTATTTGCCTTTGAGAAACAAAGGTCAGTAAAAATACTTCTGCTCTCAAGAAACAGCCAGCTTACTACGGGCTACAACTGGTGTGTGAATTTACAATTATAAACTCTATAATACTACTGCATTGTGTACATGTTAGTCTGAGCACACAATGAAGGGAAGGCCTATTTCTGTCTTTGGAAATCAACATCAAGGAAATTAGCACAGAGGAGAGATCATATATGTAAACTCTGTTCTTTCAGTTCAATATTTCTGCTAAACTAAAACTGCTCTAAGAAATAAAATTTATTAATTTAAGCAATCAAGCAAAAAAGGTCAGAGGAGCTGCTCAAAGACATTCCATTAGAGCTGAATCCTGAAGGATAAGGTAAGGGAAGGTATCTGAGAAAATGACAAAAATGAAATCTGGAAAGAGGCTGGATCCAGGTACATGTTTGGTCTTTTTAATATGTCATATTCTTGAATTCCAATGTCATTTTTAAAGTATGAAAATGCTACTAATGGAAAGAATTTATCTTGTATCTTACGTTCCCTACTTATCCTAATTAATATATTCATTTTAAACAAAGTTTTATTATATATTGAAAATTGAAAGTAATTTGTCAAAACATTTTAATGTATATGACAAAGAATTCATGAACTTGGATTCCAAAGAAATATAACAAATCAATAGTAAGAGACAAAAACTCCATAGAAAAGTGGGTAGAAATAGAGGAGCAGACAATTGACAAGAGTGGCTAATCAATATGAGACTTCTGGAAAGATGAGAGAGCAGTAAGCAGCAATGAATCAGCCTCTCCAAGATTCAGAATCCAGACACTGGAAAATAACAACTTGGGGAACAAAAGAATGAGGGAGGTGGACCCCAGACCTCAGAAGGAACCCTGGAAGGATCTGAAGGAAAATCAGAGCCTACAGAAAAATTGAAGAGTCAGACCACAACGCAGAAAAAGGAAGAAGCAATCTGCACTTTCTCTCCAGCTCTGGGCTTGTGGTGAAAGAAAGGATAATTGAATATACAGAGATACAGTGAAAGGAGAGACTCCAGAGGCCTTCAAGAGAAACACACCAGTGGAATGGAACAATGGATGCCATGCATTACAACAGCAAGTGAGTGATTTTAGTCCAAGCATTTGCCATATCCCCTGGAGAGGATACCTGGATGGACGCCATTTCAGGGAAAGCCGACTGAACCTGGGACTCAGAGCTGCCATGGGTTGACTTCATCTCAGGGTTTTCAGTGTTAAACTTCCACAGTGAATGAGTGAGGGACATCCACAGGAGATGTCCATGATCAGGGAGCCATGGTCAGTCCAGCAAGAGACAGCCAGAGTGTTATATGTTAAATGACTCAGGCCCCACCCCACAACCAGAGGCCAGGTTCAGCTTGAATTTCTGTAGATTTGGCACACCACCCTAATCCTACTGACAGATTAGAAATTATCCAGCATGGATCTGGGATCTGACTGCCTCCCTTGTCTACCAGTGATAGCAGAGTCACCCCTTGAATTGGATACTGCCACAAAACTATAGATCCCAGAAGTTAACTACAGGCTTGAAATCACAGAGACACGTCTCCCCCCCCACTTGGGGTTTTGTGTGTGTGTGTGTGTGTGTGTGTGTGTGTGTGTGTGAAAATTATTTGTAGTATTTTTGTTTTATTTTCTTGTTTCTGTTTTCTCCATCTTTCCTTCCCTCCTGTATTCTTCACCAGCTTTTTGAGGCTTGGGTAATCTTCCTTTGTCCTTTACCCTTGCTTCTAATTTCTTTTTCTTATTCCATTTCTCAATTTTTCCCTCATCTTCTTTTTAAATTTTTCACCCTTAGCAATTCACTCATTGCTGTACTGAGTGAATATTTACTGTATATAATTTTCTGGTTTGTCTTATATTTTATGTAAGTATAAATCTTGTATCTAAGGTTGAAAGTTGCAAATTATTAGTTATCACAGTTTGTCATTTTCTAGTGTGTGTTTGATACTATACTTATTACTGATTGTACTACTTTAGCCAAGATGACATAGTTGTTGTGATCAGTTGATCATCCTTGTATGCCAATACCTAGATTGTCTGGGGTTCATAAACAATACTACTGCCCAGTACCAAAGAACTGGGTGCTAAGCCAAACAGACTGCAACATTTCATCCCTAATAAACAGACGAGGTAGGATCCTGGGACAGACTCAAAGGGCAAAAGCCAGTTAATCCTAGAAGACATCTCTGGAAAGTAGTCATTTCCTTAAGAGGTCTTGATACTAGTGATAAAGCTACCTATCACAAGTAATTTATAAGTCTCAGTGCAGAAAACAAAGATGAAAAAAATAGAAAATGAGAAAACACTGAAGTGAGATGCAGTCCAACACCTCTAACTTACCCAAGGCAAATCCAGGGGTGGAAGAAACCAAAAGCCACCCAGCTGAATTTTCTGAAATAGTAGGATCGGAAATGACAAAACAGGTGAATAACGCTCTCAACAAAACAAAAACAGAAATAATTACACAGATAACTAAAGAGATAGTGACATAATGAAGGAAATGGTTAGTGAAACTGGAGTACAGACACACAAAAAAATAGGGAAATTTAAGAAAGACAGGGAAACCATAAATGCCCAACATAGGAAAGAGCTGGATGCCATAAAACAGATTGAAATGGATATCCAAGAGATTAAAAATGCTATTGAAAGTATACACAGCAGAATTAACCAACATGAAGATAAAATATAAGATCTAGAAGACAGGCTTGAGATTAGCTCATCAAATGAAAGACTTCTTAAAAATAGCAAGGGACCACAAAATCCAGCAGCTGCTAGAGGATGAAAAGAAGAATAGTATAAGATTAATTGGAATAAAAAAAAACTCAGAAGATGGTACAAAAGACATAAATAATTTGTTCACAGAAGTAATAGAAAACGTTCCAAGAATGCAAAAAGAACTTGATATACAGAGAAGTGAGGCATATAGAACCCTAAATAGCCATGACCAGAAAAAATAAAAAAATACACCAAGGCATATAATAGTCAAGATTCCAAAAATTCAAGAAAAGAAGAGACTATTAATAGCTGTTAGAGAAAAGAAACAAACCACCTATAAAGGAAAATCCATCAGAATTACAGCAGACTTCTCAACACAAACCCTTAACTCAAGGAGAGCTTGGAGTGAAGTATTTCAAGCCCTAAAAGAAAACAACCCTAAACCCAGATTAATGTACCCCACAGAGTTATCTTTCAAAATTGATGGAGAGATAAGATGCTTCCATGATGAAGAACACCTGAAGAATTTCATTACCATCATAACAGCATTCCAAAAAGTTCTGAAGGATATTCTAGAAAGAAAATGAAGATAACAAATCCAAGAATCTCAATAGAATTAATCCATCAGGCAAGGCAAGCAAATAATAGAAGGGAAAGAAAGGGAACCAACAGAAAGGAAAGAAAGTAATACAATGACAAGGATAAGCCAGTATCTATCAGTTATAATCATCAATGTGAATGGTCTCTTCACCAATCAAAAGAAGCAGATTGGCAGAATATATCTTGCTGCATACAAGAAATGTATTTAACTCAAGAAGAAATCCATAGACTGAAAGTCAAAGGATGGAATACAATACTCCATGTGACAAGAACCTGGAAAAAAGTAGAAGTAGTTATTTTATTTGCAGACAAAGTGTATTTCAAGCCAAGATTGATCAGAAGAGACAAAGGTCACTACATGCTTGTTAAAGGAACAATCCAAGATGAAGAGCTAACAATCATAAATATATATGCACCAAATACTGGTGTACCCCACTATATAAAACAAACACTAAGGGATACGAAAAATCAGATAAACACTAATACAATTGTAGTGGGAGACCTCAATAATTCACTGTCTCAAACAGACAGATCAACTAGAACATTAACAAGGAAATGTCAGAGCTGAACCACACCTTTGAATGAAGAGTCTTAGTAGATATCTACAGAGTATTCCACTCAACAACAACTTTATCCACATTCTTCTCAGTAGTACATGGGACTTTCTCCAAAATAGAACACATACTAGCTCATAGAACATGCTTAAGAAAATCCAAAGAAATTGAAATTATCCCATGCATATTATCAGATCACAGTGCAACGAAATTGGAAAAAATGGAAAAAAAACCCCACAAAGCTACACAAACAGATGGAAATTAAATTATACCTTCCTGAACAACAAATGGGTCACAAAATGACATTGAAGAAGAAATTAAACAGTTTCTATAATTAAATGATAATGCCAGTAAAGCATACTGGAACTCATGGGACACAATGAAAACAGTCCTATGAGGGAAATACATATGGTGAATTCCCACATCAGAAAAACAATGGGAGCTCAATTAAATAGCCTAATGTTGAACCTCAAGCTTCTAGAAAAAGAATAGCAAGTTAAACCCAAAGCTCATAGAAGGAAGGAAATTATGAAGATCAGAGCAGTAATTAATACAGTTGAGACTAAGAAAATACAAGGAATCAATGGACTGAAGAGTTGATTCTTTGAAAGATTAACTAAAATAGAAACACCTTGGCCAGCCTTATCAAAGGAAAGAAAGAAAAGACCCAAATCCATGCAATTAGGAAGGAAAAAGGTGAAACCACAATGCATTCTGCAGAAATCCAGAAGCTCATCAGTACCTATTTTGAGAACCTGTACTCTAATACAATGGAAAACTCAGAGGGAATGGACAGATCCCTAGATATATATGAATTACCAAAGCTGAATCAAGGAGATATAGAAGTTCTAAATAATCCAATATCAGTCAATGAAACTGAAGGAGTAATAAACACTCTACAAAAAAGAAAAGTCCAGGTCTTGATGGATTCACTGATGAATTCTACAAGACCTTTAAAGAAGATCTAACACCACTACTCCTCAAACTCTTTAACAAAATTGAAAGGGAAACAATAATCCCAAAGTAACTAGAAGCAAGCATTACTCTGATACCAAAACCACAGAAAGATCCAACCCCCAAAAATTCCTCTTAATAGATGTAAAAACCCTCAATAAGACACTAGCAAACAGAATGCCACAAATCATGAAAAAGATAATACATCATGACCAAATAGGATTCATCCCAGGGATGCAGGGATGGTTCAACATATGAAAATCAATAAATATAGTACACCACATTAACAGAAGCAAGGAAAAAAATCACATCATTATGTCAATAGATGCAGAAAAAGCTTTTGACAAAGTCCAACATCAATTCATGATAAAAAAAAAAAACCTTACAGAAAATTGCAATAGAAGGTCCTTGTCTCAATCTGATAAAAGCCATCTATGGCAAACTAACAGCCAACATCATACTAAATAGGTCAAAAACTGAGTGCTTTCACTCTAAAATCAGGAACAAGACAAGGATGTCCACTATCACCACTCCTATTTAATATAGTTCTAGAAATATTAGCCAGAGCAATTAGACAAGAGAAAGAAATAAAAGGAATATGACTAGGAAAGGAAGAAGTTAAATTATCATTACTTGTGGATGACATGATACTCTGCATAGAAGATCCCTAAAACTCCATCAAAAGACTCCTAGAATTACTAACTAGATTTAATAGTGTGGATTAGGATAAAGAGTCAACACTCAAAAATCAATAGTATTCCTGTACACGAATAACAAACTCACAGAGAGAGAAACCAGGGAAACCCTTTCACAATAGCATCGAGAAAAATGAAATACTTAGGAATCAATTTAACAATGGAAGTGAAGGACCTTCACATTAAAAACTACAGTACTCT
The DNA here is from genome assembly GCA_004026905.1 of Hystrix cristata. NCBI lineage: Eukaryota > Metazoa > Chordata > Mammalia > Rodentia > Hystricidae > Hystrix > Hystrix cristata. The sequence goes on from PVJO010026256.1 coordinate 6,666, forward strand.
GAAAAAGGAGACTGAAGAGGATATCAGAAAATGGAAAGATATGCCATTTTGCTGGTAGGGAGAACCAATACAGTGAAAATGGCCATACTTGCAATTGTTGTTCAGATTTAATACAATCCCGATCAAAATACCAATAGCATACCTCATAGAACCAGAGAAAACAGTCCTACTATTCGTATGCATCCAGAAGACACTTAGAATTGCAAAAGCAATTCTGGGCAGCAAGGGCAAGGCAGGGGGCATCACAATCCCCAATTTGAAGTCATACTCCAAAGCAACCATGATAAAAGCAGCATAGTATTGGGGAAACAACAACAACAGCAACAAAAAACTAACCTGAGGATCAGTGGAACAGAATAGAAGATGCAGAAACAACTCCAGACAAACTCAGCTACCTTTTCTTTGATAAAGGGGCCAAACACTTTCTCTGGAAGAAATATAGCCTCTTTAATAAATGGTGCTGGGGAAACTGGCTTTCCACATGCTAAGGACTGAACCTAGCTTAGTGTATCTCTCACCATACACAAAGCTATAGTAGAAATGGATCAAAGATCTAATTTTAGTGTATGTGTTGCTGAAGCGAGCATGGATCAAAGATCTGAATATAAAAACAGAAACACTTGATCTGTTGGAAGATAAAATAAGTAAAACTCTTGAAGACATAGGTGTAGGTGAAAACTTTATGAACAAAACCTTGATCACACAGGAAGTGCTACAAGGAATCAACTGGGATCACATCAGATTAAAAAGATTTTGCACAGTAAAAGAAACCACCAACAGACTGAAGAGACAACCCACAGAATGGGAGAAAATTTTTGCCAGCTACTTCTCAAAGGACTAACATCTAGAATATATATAGAACTCAAAAAAAAAAATCAGACCCCCAAATTCAAAGACCCACTCCAAAAATGGGCATCTGAAATGAATACACATTTCTCAGATGAAGAAGTACAAACAGCAAATACATATATGAAAAAAAGTTCAACATCACAGGTTATTCAAGAAATGCAAATTAAAATAACACTGAGATTCCATCTCACTCCAGAAAGAATGGCTATTATCAAGAAATCAACCAATAATAAATGCTGGCAAGGCTCTGGGGAAAAAGGAACGCTTCTCCATTGTTGGTGGATGTGTAATTGGTACAACCACTATGGAAATCAGTATAGCGATTCCTCAAAAAACTAAAACTAGAGGTTCCCTTTGACCCTGCTGTGCCCCTTCAAGGTATCTTCCTGGAAGAGTTAAATGCATCATACCACAGTAATATATACAGATCCATGTTTATAACCCCAAAATTCCTAACAGCTAAATCTTGATACAGCCCATATTGCTATCAGCAGATGAATGGATAAAGAAAATGTGGTATTTATATACAATGGAGTAATACTCTTCCATAAAGAAGGATAAACTTGCATCATTTTTAGGTAAACAGATGCATTTCAAGACTATAATATTAAGTGAAATAAATCAGACACACAAGTTTAAATACTGCATTGCTTCTTTTGTACAAGAAACCCAAAGAGTAAATAAGAAGCAAAATGGAAAACAGATACCAGGAAGTAAGAAGCACATGTTCAAATGGGAAGGGGAGTAAGGGATGGGGGAGAGGGAAAGGAAAGAGAGGGAAAAGAAAGAAGGGAAAAGGGATTTCTTCTTGGGTTTTTGTTGTTGTTTTTGACTCTTTAAGGGATTGTTGCAGGGATAAGTGTAAAACAAGAGTTACTGCCTTATGTTCTATGATGTCTGTCTGTCAAAATTTTGGACAGTTCCTATTTCTGAGCCTAGGGAAACTGTCTCATTTTTATTCTGTCTGATCACGACACTCCAGGCTTTGCTTTACTTTTGTAGCACCAAATTGTCTTCCAGTACATTGCTTTTCGCTTAGATTAGCCAGGGCAGCTTCCATTGCTTAAAGTCTCAAGTCACATTGAAGGTATCCGGAGATATGATGGCTCTGAAATGCTTTAGCATCTTTGGTTCTATTTCTTCATGTGTGAAAAGAATATGGTAGGGCCACATGATTTTTAATTTCTCTTTACACACACACACACACACACACACACACACACACACGCACATGCACACCGCCATCCTCAGAAGTCTCTACTAATTCTGAACATAAGCTTATTCCTGGAAGAATGAGTTGGGGGCTAATGCACTTTCTCATTAACTACGACTTCTGATTTGGTCTCTTAGCATGCCTTCAGTCTCTAAGCCCTGGGGTCCATTTAAGGTCATTTAAGCAGAGGCCACATCTGTGGTATATGAATTATCTGGCTAAGCAGCTGGGATATCTGCCAACCATACGCTAGATCAGGGCCTGTCGGGATGGCCTCATTTTGAAAGACTAAATGGCAAGAGAAATTAGATCTGAGAAAGGAAAACATGGGTAAAGAGCCCAAGGAATTGGCACAGCTGGGTATCATTAGCAATAATCAAATTTTATCCAGTATAAAAAGCAATAGGAAGTGAGATGGGGGCAGTGTGTACATGTATGTGTGTGTAAGTTTATGTATGTTTAGGTTTGTATATATGTATCTGTGTAAGAACGTAAATATATAAAAACTTTCAATGTCTTATTTCCTTTCCCTCTTTCCGCCGCTGTGTCCCAATGGGAGTGTTTGATATATTGAACTCATATTAGAATTTCACAGTCTTTCAGGCAGCAACTTTGATGCTGCAGACTCAGAGGAAGGCTAAGTAATTACATTATTATCAGGGAAAAAAGCAAACACTAAACAGCTGCTTCTTACATTCGTAAGAAGATCTACAACAGACCCATGAAAGATCCATATCTTCTGCCCTCCAGTTATTACATATTTTATAATGACATTTTCTAATTGCAAAGTAACTTTTATTTTAGAAAACAAAAACTTGGAAATTATATGAAAATTATATGTCATCCTTCAATATCTACAGCATTGCAAGAATCCTTGTGTATATCAAAATTTGAGGATATTCAAATTCTTTATATAAAATGACATGATATTTGCATATAAACTACGCACATCCTCTCATATACTTTCTTTCATTCCTAAATTTCTAAATTTTTAACAAATTTTCAATCTATGGTTGCCTGAATCCATGGGTATGAAATCCTTAGATATGAAAAAAATGATTGTACATAAAGAAGCAAATATTAAATATGTGCTTATACATAATGGATGGTGATGGATCCACTATAAATATTTTAGTGTATTATTTATTTGGGGGGGTGCTTCTGGGACTCGAACTCATAGCCTTGGACTTGCTAGACAAGCACTCTACCACTGAGCTAAGCCCCAACCCCTTGGTGTATTTATTTTTATTTACAGAATGCACCTTTTAAAGAAACAACCCAAATTTGGGATTATTAAATTTAATTCAGAAATCCTTAATTGAGAATGTGCATTTGGTCACCAATTTGCTAAATAGAAACAAGGCAAGAGTTCCTTTGGTAGTTTTTAATTTAACTGTGTAAAAGGCTCCAAAATCATTGTCCTGAAGGTTTTCTTTCTGAAGCTTAAGTGCAGTATTTTACATTTGCTCCTTCATACCTCACTCTTTTTAATTCACTTTACTGTACCAACTTCTCCTCACTTTCAGATGTAAGTCAAAAGCCCTTTCAGGAGCTGGGGATTTAGCTCAGTGGTTAGAGTGCTTGCCTAGGAAGCACAACGCCCTGAGTTCGATCCTTAGCACCAAAAGAAAAGAAAAAAGCCCTTCCAACCACACAATATCATAGTGTACATTGAAAGAAGAGAGAGTCAATAAATAGCAACCAATCGCTAGTGATGTGACAAGTATCACACCAAAGCTTTTTATATGTCATCTCACTTAATTCTCACAAAAATTTATGAACTAGATACTATGATTCTGCTTATTCTTATGAGAAATCGAAATCTCAGAGAGATTAAATGTCTTGCTTAAAATCATTATAAGCTAGTTACTAACAGAGCTAACATTCATTTAGGTTTACTGAACAAATGCTACAATGTACTGCAACACATAAAAGGAAAAAAAAAAGGGACTGGATATGCCTACACAAAATTATGAAGGTGAAAGTCTGTATTTTGAGCTCTTAATTCCCAGCCAATGAAAGCCCATTTCGAAAGTAGCATTTGAAGTAGACAGTATTTACTAAGGCATTTTGTAATAAGGTAGGTGGTATGCTCTGAATATTGTGATAGTCTTTGGCACGCCGATATCTGGGACATTACAGCTGGCAAGATACTTAATGTGATCTAACTTAATTCCTTCAAATTACAGATAAAAAAATGCCCGAGGCCTACAGAGATAAGGTTACAATTTTTTGGCAATGACAGACTGTGGCCTAGTATCAAGTCTCTTAATTCTCTCCATCTAGAGCTTTCTGATCACCCTGGGTCCTTACTATTTTATAATGTATGTAGATGGATTTGATGAAGCAAAATGATTTTGAGTGGACTTCAGAGGCATTGCTTTTATATGTTAGATGATTCTCTCTAGAGTCAATTTCTTTAGGCCAAGGGCACATAGTGACTAATGTTTACTTTTTAAAGCCTTGTATCTTTCTGATGTTTTATCAATAGAATCATTTGAGATTCATCCAGTTCATACCCTTAAGTCTTAAAATGCCCGTAGAAAGCTTTTATCTACCTTCTTTCCTATATATTGTTGTAATTTATATGTAATTTCTAAGAGAGAAGCTATCCCTCAAATGATGTCATGTTGCAATGTTGTTCTGTTTCTCTGACTCTTTTTTTTTAACTTTTTTAAAATGGAAAAATATGTCAAACATAAAAAGTAACCAAATGAAAAATCAGTGTAAAATAGTCCTTCATATAGTTTAATAGAACAAGTAGTTTAGAAAATAAGAGGATAAATTGGTACATTTAGGCTTATATCTTTTGAATCCCAAATTGCTCTCATACATGCTAAACTTGGAAGAGTTTATTTTAAAATTTCCGCAATAGATGAGGTTCTTTTCAAGCCAGAGGTCAAAGCAATATGTCTAAGCTTCCTTACCTTCAGTTTCCTTCCTTTCCCATTGGTTTGACCTTAAGTTTCATCTTGAGTCTCTGAGTTGAGCTTTTTAAAATATTTAGGATGCAGAAATAACAAAACATCTCTCATTAGAATAAAAGTGATGAGAAGGGATTACCTATTGAGTCTTATTTTGATAAAGTGAACCAGAATTCCCTGAAGAGTTAGTAGGAATAGATAGGGCAGATGTTATCAGATTTGTGGATTTATGAAGTAATCCTGACTAAGTACATGTTTTGCAAAACCAAGCTGGGTCAGCACCACACCCAGGACATTAACTATAGTGTGCATTTCAAATGAGCACATATGGGATTTCTGTGTTGATGTAATTTCTCTGAGTTGGCTGAAGGCTTGCGTTGTGTTAAATGAAATGTGGAGAAGAATATCTAAATTCTGGTTGATAAATAAAGGTAATAGGCAGCATATTGCCCTAGAAATCTAATCTATTATTGCTTAGGAAGAAAAGCATTGCAAATGATTAAAGAGTGGTCATCTTTACATATCTCTTATGTTTAAGAATGCCCATGGCACTGGGGATGTAACTTAGTGATACAGCACTTTCCTTCACTCCTCAGCACCAGGCCCCCCAAAAGAGAATACTTATAAATTATACAATATCATCTTCATTTATATTTATGTATGTGATGCAAAGTGGGCATTTATACATTTTAATATTTATTAATTACACAGTATTTAGATTTTATTTAGAAATATCATTAAGATATACTTTTAGCACATGGGACAAGAAAATTAATATTTATGCACCCAGAACTGTTCTGTATTCCGTGAGAGTGGTCAAAGCCAAAGAGTAAAAAGGGTGGTTTCCATATTGTCTATGAGTGGCCTTCCTCTACGATATTGGGTATTTATAGTCTTATATGGGGCTTGGATTCATTCATTGTTAAATATTTACTAAATGTCCACTATGTACCAAGCACCAGACTAGGTTCTGGATATAAAACGGTGAGTAAAATATATGTTAGCCCTGTTTCCTGGAGCTTTCAGTCCCATGGATGAGGCAAACATAAGTAAACAATTATACATTGTGAAAGTTCTATAAAAGACACAAACAGGGAACTGATCAGGAATACCTGGGGTAAAAGAGATAGGAAAGAAAGGCCTCTGCCAACAGATGCCATTTAATGGATGCATGATGAAGTAGGGAGTGGTGGGATGGCACTCTTGATTGTTACCACTTATTGAGCTTCAAACTTGGGCTAAAGTCTTTTGCTATATTATCCAACAACTCTATACTATGACGACTGCATTACCAATGAAAAAGGCAAAAGGAAACATAGTTACCTAGTAAAGGTGTAGAGAAGAAGGACATAATCCTGAGATGGACTCCAAAATTCATCTTTTGAAGGAGTAATTACATTTGTAGAAAAAACACCATAAAGGACTAACCAGAAATTCGAACACAAACTTATGTAACAGGACGGTTCTCTTAACTCGTTGTTCTAAAGTTTTCACTAGTCTTTTACTGGGGAGTGAGGAGAGATTTCAGATTGAGCTTTATTTAATAACACTCCTTATTTTCTATTTTCATGACTTGCAACTATCAAGATTTTAGAAAAGTGGTCATATTTGATCATATTGGACCTGGAAAAAATGCTAAGAAATCGAGATGGAAAGGAACATGTAAAGAGAAAAGGCAAGAAATAATTAGAAGAGATGGGTTTTGAGTAATGGAAGAAAATCTTTCAGTTTTGGGCTAGCCTGAAAGATACTATTCTCCCCACACACACACTATTTAAAGCTAACGAGAGCTATTAGGTTGTTCTAAGTACAACTTAGGAGGCACTCTTGGACATTTCAGGAAGTTTTAACAGAGAGTATTCACATATAATCACCACATCTCCAGCATTTCTTTACTTCCATAGATTTGTACAAAACAGAAACAGAAAGCCTAGAGTAATAAAAAAGCATATTTAATGAAATCTGGGTATCTGAGCTCGAAAATTACCATTCTCTTAATGAATAAATAAAACAGGAGAGAGAATGCAAACTCTTAGTCAATTAGAATATTAATCTTGTTCCATGGACTGATTTTGACCAGTTTAAGTTGTGGTCCTATAGAAGCTAAATGATAGAATAACATGTCAGAAAACCCAAAACTTGGAAACCAAAGCAAAACAAAACAGGCAGCAGTGTGACTTTTAATATTAGACACAAACAGGGAACAACCCAAGGGTTGTGTAGAGAAGGTACACAGTTTTCTCAGTGACATTATGATTAGAGGCCCAGATGAGGTCACTTATTCACTCAGAGACTTTGTTAGATAAGTTGGTGATGGTCCTGCTGGAACAGGTATCTCCAGAGATTTATGACCTATTGGGGCATCACCCATTTATACCTAAAGTAGTAACCTTATGCTAACATCTCTGTTAAATTTCCTGTAAGTTCCTCAGCTTCTTAACTGTTGTTTGAACCTGTCATAACATCTTGTTTTCTCATTAAATAAATCTTGTGTATGTGTTAATTTTATATTTACTTTTGAGAGACTGATTTTAATTTTGAAAACTATACTTCAAGGAGGAGGATAAATAACTTATCCTCATTACCCAGTTTTTTTAACTGATGTCTATGATATATTTTGTGCATTGTTTTTATTTTGCTGTATTTAGTTCTATCATTTGATTTATAGCTTGCTATACACACTTACGCCTGTTAAATTAACCTTTGCACAGAAGCTTTTTTAATAGATTTTTATTAAAATTTATTCAAAATTACACGAATTTACAGGCCATTACACAAAGTGCTTTTGCAAACAAATTCTCAAAAGTTCTAATTAGGTAAAAGACAAATTTATGGACCCAATTACCCTTAGCAGCCAGGACCCTAATGTCCAGAGTAGACAAGGCAGGCAGAAGCTGATTTGCCATAGTTGACAACTTCATAGATATTTGTATATCTGATTTCATCTTTTGCCCCACTCTCCTTTTATTCTCATGTATACACTTTGTGGGGTATTTTGAGACATATTTTTTTCAAATGAGCAATTGAATGGGCCAGCACTTTATATGTATTTGTTTGCCTTTGTTATTTGCCATTCCTAAAGTGAAACTTGTCAACTCTCTAAAAATATTTTCTTTGTTAAAGACGCCATAAAGTTGGACTTCAAAGCCACCATTTTGAGAATTACTCATTTTCTGGGTATCCCCTCTATATATTGCTAAAGGACAAAATTATAACAATTTAGTATAAAAATTAATTTGCTTTATTTTGATTCTAGAAAATAGAATTTTCATAAACTAAGTGTTCCAATGGGCCAGACAAAAGAGACTGGTTTTTAAAGACAGATAACGATTGAGAAAAGAAGAACAAAAAACAGGATTGGTCATTTGAAAGTTACTTTCCTTGTAAGCTGGGGACATAAAGCCAGAAAAATGGAAAAATAATTGATTGATTAGCATCAGATTACTTCAGGTTACCCTTTTTGGTGTAATGATTGAGACAGAGGGAACTCCATTACTATGTGAATTCAAACTAACATGTTTGGGAAATTCAAACATTTTTTTCTGCCCTTTGATTTCTAGGAAGGTCAGGAATTGCATTTTGAATTTTAGTCTGGCCTGTTGAGATGCAATATCAGAGCGTAGTTCAAAACAACGGCCTCATAATATTTATTTAACAATATGAAATATACATGCTATTAAACCTATGTTATTCTTTTCTTTAACTATCTTTTGTAACAAGGGTACTTTCCAACTAAATGGGGATATTCTTCCTCTACAGGTAAGTGACATGAAATCATAGAACTCTGCAAAAATTGTTTGAAAATCGTTGTTCTAGTATGTAAGTTTTTCTTTAATTGAAAAATCCAAAAGGAAATACACAATATGGGGCTACTTTTGTAAGCACACAATTGATCTATCAATTCCTTGTTCTATATCTGGTAGTTTTAAAAAATTTGACTCTTGCTCCCCTACATACCAGATTAACCAAACACTTATCCTTCATCAGACTCACTCAATGAGGCCCACGTGCAGAAGATTGGTGGCTGGGGTTTATTCACATAGCAATACCTTGAAATATGTGGTAGAGGAGTAAATCAGGGAATTTCCTGACCCAACTACAAGATGTGACCAAAAAAATACAATTATGTTTACATTTTAAAAATTTATTACAGTAAAAGACATGGTACCATTAACTCCCCTCGTTATACTCCCCTTCACTTCAAATATACTTATCCCATAGTTTTAGCACTTTCTGAAGTGGTTCTGGAAGTCCTCTTTTGTGTCTTTGGTTGAACTGCTGTGGCTGCCCAGATACCTGGAAGTGATTTACAACATTTACCTCTCATGATCATTTTGACTTTGGGGAAGAGCTAGATGTTGGACAGTGACAGATCTGGTGAATAAAGTGGGTGTTTATTAACATAAGCAAGGAGTTTTATTTAATATCTGTTATCTCTCTCATTCTCTCTCTCTCTCGTGCTGGAAGCAAGTGTCTCTTAGAAGTCGTATTTGCTGGAACTCATCAGTGTTTTTGTTTTGTTTTGTTTTAATGCTGTGGCCATTCATGCCTTTTTAAAAGTAAATCCCATAGCCAGCTGATATATTATCTAGATCCTCTTTTAAGATATGACCTGTTTTGTTTCTTTTCCTTTTTGGAGACCCTAGGAATTCTAACTTTTTTGTTTTCTGTTTTGTACTACCATCAGCTATTCTATTCTTTAGTTGTATTTTTCTGCTGGGTGTTTATGAGTGAGAATATGACTTCTGTGTCAGTCAAAATTCAGTCTACTTTTTTCTTGTTAAGGTCAGTTGAGGCTTCTTTAGTTTTTTCCTTTATCATTTGTATCATCTGCCAGGATGGGTCAGGGTCTCAGCCATTTGGCTTCCCTTGAAAGCTTTGAGGACATTCTCTTCTCCAGAGACCTTTCTATTTGCAAAATATACATTGGTTGGTCCTAGTCTTTTCACAACCCACCTGACTGGGAATTTGGGTAACTCACCAGAGTTGTAGGGCCCTTTTAAGGGGATCTTGTTTTCCTGTGTCCTGGCTGACCTTGGAGGGCAAAGGCCAAAATATTGGCTGTCCTTTAGCCCTTTTATCCTTTTTGGCTTTGGTCTCCCACTCTCAATCATTGCACCTCCAGAAGGCCAGTTCTACAAGTTTTAAAGAGGGGTTTACTCTTTTTGGAGGATGGTGCTGGGGATTGAACTCAGGGCCTTGTGCTTGTTAGGCAACACTCTACCACTGAGCTAAATCCTCAACCCCAAGTTACTCTTAAATATGGTAATTTTTAAGCTATTGGGGGTACTTTGAAACATAAAGTGAGATCAAAGGACAGTTACCCCCTTTCCTTGAGTATAGTATTATGGCCTGTATCTAGATGTCCCCTCAGAGCTTCATGGACTCGTAGGTGGAGCTTTTGGAGCTTGCTAGATCTAAGATATACAATAGTGGGATTAAGGATATGTGGTACTAAATTAGTCCACTGATTGGAATTAGCATAGTTCTGGGTGTGCCTGCATGGATTTACTAAAAACAAAAACCCCACCCAAAAGGCCTGTAGCCTGGATAGGATAAAAGGGAAAAATGGTCTCCCTGCTACTTGCTGCATGCTGCTTCCTGCCTGCTATGCCATGGACAGTTTCTCTTCTGCCATGCCACCCTGCTTTGGAATAAGAAAATGGAAAATATAATGTTGCATGAATTAAATCAGACACATGAGTTTAAATACCATAAATGTTCTCTCATATGAGTAAGGGAAAATACAATTAAAGAGTACAATAAAAGATGGATTGAAGGAGACAAAGAGATAGATCTCTTGCAAATGGGAAAGGGGTCCAGGAGACCAAGGGAGAGTAGTGAGAGGAAGGAGAAAGGGAAATATGTAGAATAAGATATATCATATATGGGAACCTAATAACCTCAATGAATGTAAATATTATGTGTCATAAACATGAGCTAAGATTAATATCAACAAGAATAAAAACAGGGAAAGGAAATTTAGAGGAGGAGGGAGAGAGGTGGCAGGGAAAAGAAAGAGGATTTGAAAAGAAACAAACAGTGTTATATACATATACTCACTCCCCAAGATGATTGTAAACTGTATGTATTACAAACAAGCCCTAATAAAAAAAAAATTTTAATTTAAAAATTACACTAAAAAACTTTCAGATAAGTTTAACAACTGGGAAAACTATTTATATTTTTATTGTATACAGAATTTTAGGGTAATTATTAAGATTAGGAGAATTATACCAAGACCATCAAGCTTTTTATGATCTTTCTAAAAATATATTTGGTCTTTTAGTGTAAAATGAAATAATTTTGATGTAATTTATCAATAACATACTTTTTTATAGATTTTTATTAAAATTTATCCAAAATTACACAAACTTACAGGCCATTACGTAAGGTTACAGACCACACTACTTTGTGCCTTTTGCTTATGACAGTGAGCAATGTAAACAACCACATAAATGCATCATTAAGTCACAACTTCATAAAGTTACTGTAGTACCTCGTGTATGTGTCACTGTTTTGAGTTTGGGTTATTAGGTTCTTATTTTTAAGATATCATTATTCCTCTGGATTCCCATTCCCCTCCCCCTTTGCCCTCTTTTCCCTTAAACCCTTTGTCTATTAGTTTATGTCTAACACTTTGCCTTTTTGTATCCATTGTTTACCCTTTTCTTTTGTTTGTATTTTGCCTCACTAAATGAGGGATACCATACTATATTCCAGCTTGCGATTCTGGTTTGTTTCACTCAACATTATATTTTCCAGGTCCATCCATTTTCCTATAAATGGCCCTAGTTTGTCATTCTTTATAGCTGAATAGTATTCCATTATATATAGATACCACATTTTGTTTATCCAGTTATCTATTGATGGGTATACAGGCTGCTTCCAGAATTCCGCCATTACAAATTGTGCTGCTATAAACATTGTTGTGCAAGTATCTCTGTAGTATGATGTCTTTAGCTGTTCAGGGGAGATACCTAGTAGGGGAATGTCTGGGTCATATGGGAGTTCTACTAATAGTTTGCTTTTATTTAAAGTAAATTACTAGTTTACTTTTACATGATATTAAGTGTTAAAGGACATGTTTCTTAGGTGACCAATGCCTTAAGGTGGCTCTTTTTGAGCTGCAAAGTGTCTGGGAACATAATTACTTCTGTTTAAAGATGATAGTCATGATGTAATTATGAATTTACAAACACAAACAAGTGTTTGTTTATCATTACAAACGATTTTAGTTTAGAAGACACCAGCATGATAAGTTGTTTTCCAAAGCTTAGTATTCTAGAAGGTTTGTACATTTGAGGAACATATATAAATAAGCCAGTAATAATTAGCATCATGGTTACATAGTAAAAGTCCTTTATATATCAGCTTAGGTTTTAGCTTTGAAATAGAATATAGAGGTTAACAGCATTGATAAAAATCAAAGTACAGTAGAGCCTTAGACCTCTCATAGTTTAGGAAACAGCATGTAGACAGCAAATAGGCTGATTACATGATGTCCAACTATAACTCATTTATACAATAATAAAATGTTATTTAGTCAAAACTGATAGATGTAGAACAGGTTTTAAATGACAGACTGTCCAAATGATTGCGATCTTTTAAATCTGAATAATAGCTAATACAGAAAACAGAAATATCAAATGTTTTATTGATCATTTTATATGTATAAAGTCCAAATGCAATGAATATTGTATAAAAGAGCACTTTTTTATTATCTTGCCTGTATCAAAGTTATGTGCCTTTAGTTTTACAGATTTTGCAAAACATTTAGACAAAGCTTAATCATGTGGCATATTTAGTTCTCAGAACTACACACATATCTGGTCACAGGTCTACACAATATCAAATATACTATTTCAGGATAAAAGTTGTTTATTTATTCAGAATTATGACCAGATTTGACCAGAATTATAAGGTGTTTTTAAAAAGACTTTACAACAAATAGACAGTTAAGCAAACCCTGACTCTGTTAAGACTTATTTTGCTCAAGGAATTAAGTGTCTAACAAACACAACATTTTTCTTTTTTAAGCCAGTTTTTTAAAAATGAATGTTATTAAAAGAAGACCAATACTTTAAGAAAAGCTTGTTGTTTTAAACGTAGAAAAATAGATTTATTTCGTATCAAGGTAGTCTCCTTTGGTTTTAGAGAGTCTGTTGAATAACCTCTTAAATTAAAGCTAACTTTATCACATATAAAAATCGTATTTTACATCTGTCTTTATAAATGCTCTGTGACCTGTCCAGACCCTCTACAACTGTTTACTTCCTTAGTTTTATTTTGACTTTCTTTCCATATTGGAACAATGCAGTCATTTAGGATAAAAATCTTATTTTTATACAAATTCTTAAAATCTTCATATTCTTTACACTTACACTTTGAAACAATTCTTATGAAACTTCAGAATTTAGACAATTCAATCAAGTTTCTAAAGAAAATGCAACAAAGATAAAATTCAAAATACAATTTAAACCCCTCCTATTTTGCATATAGAATTATACATTAGAATTTTAACTCTTAAGAAGACAATCTTAAATCTTCTTTTTATGCATAACAATTTATGAAAACATATTTAATAGAGCCAAATATATTATCTTTCCATATACTTTAAGAAGCCAAGAATGCTTATATTTAGTTTTTAACCCAGATGTTTTATTATAAATGCTTAGGAATATTTATCTCATTTATATCTACTGAATTTACTTTTAAGAGCTATTTTTAAATTACTAATACCAGGTATCAGATAAGCATAGCCAGCATTTGAAGATATTTTTTGTCAAAGAAAAATCTTAAAATTCAAATTGCTATACTTGGAACATAGACACAAACCAGATTTATATAGTTTTTGTGTTGGAATTCAAAATATGAGACAGAATAATAAAACAAAGTTGCCAATTTATAAAAAGAAATTTAAATTACATTTATGGCAAAATGAAACCAATTAAGATCACTTATTTATATAGCTAATTTTAGCGTGTTTACTTATAAATCTCATATAATCTTTATCACTGCTTGAATTTTTAATGTCCCTCTTCCCCTTTTTTTCAGTCTCAAATGAGCAACAGTTACCACACAGGTGTTACCTCTAGAACTGGCTAAAATAAGAGACTCTGAAGTAAACTTGTATTCCCAAATGATCCCAAAATAAGCAGGCAGCAACAGAAGGGCAAGTTAGCCCGCAATCATAGCTTAAGAATTATTTTAAAGTTGTTTGCAAAAACTGTTAAACTAGGCATGTCAAATACAAAATATTAACTTAAACCATAGATTGTAAACGTGAATTTACCAAACTTACTGGCCGTAACATGTTGTTTTAAACTCAATGATGTTAAAAGGTGCAGGAGACATCCCTGTCAAAATATGAGATGGCAGTGTCCTTACGAAAAGTGTTTTTAAGAATTCCACGGACAGTTTAAAATCTTGTAAAATGCTGCCTTCAGGACCATTTTGATACCATTGTCTTAATCTCAAAGAATATCATAGCTACACAGTATTACAAAAGAAAATCACCTTTTTATTAGTCATGGGTTTATAGTTATAAATTGATCAGTCAGCCAAGACATCCCAGTGGACTCTCGGAAGATACTAAAATCAAGTTGCCTACTTCAGATTTTAAGGAAACCAAACCAAAACAAACAGCCAAAGGAAATCAAAACCAAACAGAACATTTTTTTAATTTTTTTTATTTTATTTTTTACCAAGAACATGTATTGGT
>PVJO010026257.1:0-21387 GCA_004026905.1 Hystrix cristata
TTAACAGTTTAACAGCAATAACCAATAATAAAATAGAACAATTAGAATATATTGTAATAAATATTGAATGAATGTGGTCTTTCACTCTCCAATTATCTTTTTGTACTCTACTCATCTTTCTTTGTGTGATGATACATTACTCTGTATCTGGAGATCATACAGTACCTACGTGGTGATATGAAGTGAGATGAATGATGCAGGCATTCTGACATGAAGTTCAATTCCTAGGCAAAGGTTACACACAGGCATCGCAATACCTCTGCTGTTGGTCGCATAACCTAGATGGCTAATAAGTGACTAAGAAGTCAGTAACGTAAAATGGAGACACACTGGACAAAGGGGTTATTTACTTCCCAGGAGGGGCAGAATACGACAGCATGAAATATTATCACACTACTCAGAATGGCAGGCTATTTAAAACTTATGAATTGTTTATATCTGGAATTTTCCATTTAATATTTTCAGACATATTTGTCTACAAGTAACTGAAAGTGCAGAAAGAAGAATTACTGATATAGGAGAATTACTATACTCATTAATTAGCTGTTTAATGAGTGTCAGTTGGTGTAGTGGGCCCATTCTACAGTGTAGAAGTTTCTCTTATTTTAAACGCCTAAGATAACTGGGAGTTATTTTAGGGATTTGGATGGCTCTTCTACAAGATTTAATTGACGGATTCACATTTCCAGCAGAAGAGAATATGAAAATAGTTCTATTTATAAATGTGCATTCTCAAGTCTTAAAATTTGGAGTTGTCAGTAAAAGTATTTCCGAATTCATATGTACTTTAGACAGTCAGAGTACAAAGTGGCTACTAGAACAGAATCATTTACGGAGGTTTGGGGAAATGGAAAG
Organism: Hystrix cristata; assembly: GCA_004026905.1. Taxonomy (NCBI): domain Eukaryota; kingdom Metazoa; phylum Chordata; class Mammalia; order Rodentia; family Hystricidae; genus Hystrix; species Hystrix cristata. The sequence goes on from PVJO010026257.1 coordinate 856, forward strand.
AAGGACTCTGTGCCTTGAAGCCAGAACTTCTTAACATAAAGGGCACAAGTAGTACACACAATATTCCATTTAAAAAACTATAGATATAATGCTAAGGAACCAGTGTTAGCTTCCTACTCAGAAACTATATAGCATTCATTTCAAACAAAATCAAATACTTGTTGAAACCCCTGAGAAAAAAATTCACTGGCATTCAGTTGTTGTTGTTGTTGTTGTTTTTATCACTTCTTCTTACAGGACAAAGTATTGCCTAATATTAACTGACAACTAAACAACGGATAGATTTTCAGAGCACTAGTAATATAAGCAGGAGATACTGAAATTCACTGCGAATTTTAAAGGTTCCCAGGGAAATCTCTGAGAGTGTTTGGGGAAATGAAGGTAGAAGGGAAAAATGGAAAAAAATAAAGTTAACAAAACAGAGGAACTACAGAAATAAAAAACATGGTGACTTTTTGTTGTTTTATTAAATTTCAACACCAACACAAAGCTAATTTGCCTTTAAGGAAACTAAAAGAATTTTATCAAGTTACTTTTAACCTGTACAGTACAGAAAGATTATCTTTTTATAATGCAAACCTGTACATTTACCAGTAGAAACAGCATAAGTCACTCAATGTCATGAAGGAAAATGAATGCCAGGTTCTACTCAGGCTGAGTTACATATCAGCTGGGAGATACCGATCAAAATGTGAGCAATGTCTCTCATTACTAAAGGAACCTGACGCTTCGTTATAAATATCTTCTCCAGAGTATAAAGAAGCTGCCTTTTCCAAATTTGTCCACAGAAACGTTTCTGAGCGCTTCTATTCAGCGCTTGCTTTTTCAGAATGCGTTACTAAAGTTCCAAACGTTTCCTACTTCAATTTACATCAGATCAAGCAACAAAGCACAGAAATAACTAATGAGGAACTAGAGACTGAACTAAACCATGTTCCAGGATCTGATGTGTATCGCGAGGTTATGTTCCTGGTGTGTATTTTATAAGAAGGAAAAAATAGGTAACTATGAAGGGGAAATGCTGAGAAGAGAGGAACTTTGGTTTTGTACCCATCGTAAGAATGTTGGTCCTAATGTAAATACTCTGGGAATTGACAGGATGGGAAGTGGCCAGGGGCCACCTTCCTAACACCGCAGTTAACACAGCATGACATCTCCATTCGAACTGGCACGGAAGTCATCACGGCGCACCCGTGGCAGGGGGACGACCATGAAGGAAATGATAGCACCTCCTCCTTACGTGTTGCTTCTCGCTCTCCTGACACACCGTGCAAACCTCTGATTTGTGCACTTGGAATCTGTTAGGACAGTTATTAAAGTGAGCACCACTATTCTAATGTAAACACGACACAGAGTGCTGTACTAAAACGCAGACGTCCGAGAGCAGGAAAGCATCTGCTTGTGTTTGGCAGGAACATTTGGGATCTTCAGGACCGGCTGGGAGACCGCACGCTGCCAGCACGGCGGGGGCCCCGAAAAGTCCCGGGTGTTGCAAGAGCTAACTGCCTGGAGGAGCTCGTGTTCACCTCGCCGGGTCTCACAGATGCACCACACGCACGCACGCACACGCACACACACAGTCACATACCACATGACATTTCAGTCAGTGACAGGTTGGATATACCTGCATGATGGGTGGTCCTGAAATAAGATTATACTGCATAGTGACATTCTATCTGCCTCACCTGGTGTAAGGGCACCTTGTGATGTTCACACTTAATGAAATCATCCAACATTTTTCAGAAGGCATCCTGTCGGGTGACACACGACTGTGTTTGTGGGTATGTGTATGTATGTATATGTATATATCTATCTATATACTTATTTATATAATATGTACGTACTAGTATATATTCTGCATAATATTACATACATGCTGAAACTCAGAATATAGGAGATATAGATATATAGGATATATATTTAGAACTGAATTCAACTGAATTTTAGAAAACTTAGTGGAACTTCATGAGTCTATAATTCTTAATTCATGCTAGTAGATTCCTCTGTGTCTAGTCCCAATAACTTCAGGCAATGAAAGAATTAAAAACAGGTCACATTGGTAGGTTTTGTGCCAAGGGTGCAGTTTAATAATAATAGCTAATATTACTTTCAAAAATCATTTGCAAGGTCTCTAAATGAACTAGAAAAATAGGACACCTTTTATTTTGATACCTCTAATATCTTAGCCTGTTTTGCTCCTGCCTTACTGATCTCTTCCAATCCTAAAATTGTATCACTTGGTGATGGCTAAGTAGGTTGCCCCAATACCTCCATTTGTCACTAAAAACAAATTTATCCATTAAAGATGTGACACTCAGTTCAAAATATATGTAATGATATTTTGGGGAAAAAAATTTTACAAATGATAATTTCATAAAATTTATAATAACTAAAATGCCTACATTTATCTTTACAAAAGCTACTTTTCAAATTTTTTGGCATTGATTTATGAATGTATTTTAAATATTATAGCTATTATAAACTTTGATATAGATTTACATTTACATAAATACAAAGCATTTATATTCTTTGCACCATACAATTTGATATCTGAATGCTAAATTAAATGAATTTATGGGTTTGTTATCATCATTATATTACAAATATATGCCAAATTATAAAATTGCAAATGACATTTTTAAAGAGGCAAAAAATTCTCAGAAAATTTTTAAACTTTTTTCTATGCTACTCATCTACTGAAAAAAATTTAGTGTCTGGCAATTTCAGAAACACTGTTAGCATACACAACTGAGAGACATTAAGTTTCTAAATTTGAGATCACCATTGACTTTGAGGCCCTATTAAATAATCACCTCTCTCTCTCTCTCTCTCTCTCTCTCTCTCTCTCTCTCTCTCTCTCTCTCTCTCGTTTCCAACTTTCTCACAGCATCTGATTGGCTCTTAGAATGCAGGTACAAAGAGCATCGTGTTCAGTGAAGCAGGATGTGTCCTTTGTATTCTGAAGCACAAGAAACATGAAGAGAAATGGCAGGAGGCGAATCAGAACAGAAGCAAATAAATATTGGAGGGTATTGAATACATTTACGAGTTTTTACTCAAGTAGTGGAGGACTGAGAACAATTTATGTTTAGGGAGAATATTCACACCAGCCTTCTAACTCTAAAATGTGGTTCATGAATTAGCAGCATCAGCACAGCCTAAGAATTTGTTAGAAATACAGACTCTCACAATTGGCTCCACATCTACTGAATCAGAATATGCATTCTAAGGAGGTCTTCAAGCAATCCATAGGTAGATTAAAGTTTGAGAAGTGCTGATCTGGAGCAAATCTTCCATGGTGGGTACTTTCCCCTCAAGCTATGTAAAACCATCAGGAAGATGGGAAAGTAAATTAGAACTTTTCTTTCTATTTCTTTCCCTTGGGTACAATAACAGATTAAGCTTTTCACAGAAGGGAGGGGTGGGGAAGAGGGGGGAGAACCAAGAAGACACCATGTACAGGTACAAAACAAACATGATGAATGTGATCAATATATGAACAATGTACCAATACATGTTCTTGGTTAAAAAAATAAAAAATAAAAAAAATAAAATATTCATCATGCAGAAACTGCCCCTTAATATATGCATGAAAGACCTTCAACAGAGTAGCAGCTCATTGACATGAGGATAGTCCACCTTTCTCATTAGTTCATTAAAAAAAAAAAACTCTTTTATGAGTCATGTTTGTTGTACATAATGAACATACTCATTGTCGGTAGTTGGTCATATAATTCACTTTCAAGTGACTAGAGTGTATGACAGCGTCTGATTGCCAAATTAAATGAATTTATGGGTTATATTCCCTCCTTTAATCTTCACAAAATAAACGGGTACCTTTATGAGATCCCTGCAAAAAAATATTAGACAGAGGATAATACTAATAATGCAAAGACACCAACAACAAGAAAATGGCAGAGCTGACATGCTTGGATTCTTACTAAGAATAACTATTTTTTTCTTTTTAGCACATACTAAGGCCTGCACTGACCCACTGCCACAGATCAAACCAAGAGCTCCACCACAGCAGCACGTCATGGGCCCAGCACCAGTCCCACTACCTGCAGATGCGGTGCCCTGCAGACGAGCCGCCCTGCGGACGAGGTGCCCTGCAGATGAGCTGCCCTGCGGACGAGGTACCGGGCCAGCCTGCAGAGCACTCCAGTAGCAGCCACACTCGTCAGCCATGCATCTCACCAGAGATCATCACACCAGAATCCCAACGGGCACACTGCTTTTGAGCTTTCACTAACAAGGGAGTCTACCTTGTTTTGCTGGTGGGATGTGGAGAAAAGAGAACCCTTGAACATTATTCACGGGCATATAAATTAATATACCCATCATGTAAAATAGTATACAGGTTCCTCAAAAGAACTAAAAATAGAACTACCATATGCTCCAGGAATTTCTCTTCAGGGTAGAGATAAATGAAATGAAATCAGGAGGCCAAAGAGATATCTGAACTCCCACATTAGTTGCAGCATTATTCATATTAGCAAGTTATGGAATTAATCTAAGTGTCCATCAACAGACAAAGAGATAAAGAAAATGTAATATATATACACAATAGAACATTACTCAGCTTTTAAACAGAAAAAAATTCTGCAATATGGACAACATGGATGAACCTAAACAAGATTTCGATGAGTGAAATAAGAAAGGCAAAAAAGACAAATAATATATTATCTCACGTATATGTAGAAGCTAAAAATTTGAAGTCATAGAAGCAGAAAGTAGCAGGGGAGGGACCAAGGAGTGGAACCGGGACAAGATGCTGGGAATATATTGACCAGAAGATGCAAATTTTCAGTTAGAAAGGGAGGAATAAGCTAAGGAAATCTATCGTACAATGTGTTGACTATAGAAATAACAATGTATTGTGTTTTTTAACATTTTTTTATTGTAGGTGTTAAGTATTTACACCCACAAAAAAGCATGTGAAGTAATGCTTATTAATTAGCTAGATTTAGCCATTCCAGGATGTATATATATTTTAAAACATCATGTTGTACATGATAAACTTATAAAATTTATATTTGTCATTTTAGTTAATTAATTAATAAAAGTTTATGCCCAGATTCACTCCCAGAGATTTGAAATTCCCTCTGAGGCAGGATCTAGACCTTCTTATTCTTTTTTTTTTCTTTTTTTTTAAATTTTATTTTAGTGGTACACTTTAGATACACTTAATGGTAACATTCATCATGGGGAATTTGTACCTGTACATGATATATCTTGCTGCTTTTTTTCCCAGTCCCCTCCCCTGCAACTTCTCTTCCCTTCCTTATTTACAAAAGCTTTGTTTCCATTTTTTCCTTCTATACTCTTTTTTTAACTTGTCCTTCTGTTCCTTTCCCCCTCCCCGCTTGTTTGCTCTCCTCCCCATTTGAACAATTTCTTCCTTTTCCCAATATAATACATTTTAGTCTTTATTTACACTTCCAGTTTCTCACACCAGAGAAACAATGCAGTTTTTAACCATGTGTGTTCAATTTATTTTACTTAGAGTATGACTTCAAAATGCATCCATTTACCTAGAAATATTTCAAGCTTAAAATTCCTTATGGGGCTGGGGATTTAGCTCAGTGGTTAAAGTGCTTGCCTTGCAAGCACAAGGCCCTGAGTTTGATACCCAGGACAAAAAAAAAGAAAAGAAAATTCCCATTGTATTAAAAAAAACACATCTTCTTTATCCATTCACTGATTGATGGGCATTTGGGTTGTTTCCAAGATTTAGCTATTACAAACTATGCCACCATAAACATGGGTGTGCATATATCACTGTAGTATGATGCTTTTAATTCTTTTGGGAAGATACGAAGAAGGGTAATAGCTGGGTCAAATGGAACCTCTAGTCCTAGTTTTTTGAGGAATCTCCACACTGATTTCCACAGTGATTGCACCAGTCCACATTCCACCAACAGTGGAGAAGGGTCCCCTTTTCACAACAGCCCCTCCGGCATTTGTTATTAGCTGATTTGCTCATAATACCCATTCTTTCTGGAGTGAGATGGAATCTCAGTGTTGTTTTACTTTACATCTCTCAAATGACCAGTGATGTTGAACATTTTTTCATATGTTTATTTGCCATTTCTACTTCTTCATCTGGGAAGTGTCCATCCATTTCAGATGCCCATTTTTGGGTAGGGTCTTTAAATTTGAGGGTTCTGCTTTTTTGAGTTCTTTATATACTCTAGATATTAGTCCTTTGCCAGAGGAACAGCTGGCAAATTTTTTTCCCACTCTGTGGACTGTCTCTTTGCTCTGTTGGTGGTTTCTTTTGCTGTGCAAAAGCTTTTTAATAAGATGAGATCCCAGTTGTTGATTCTTCATGATATTTCCTGGCCACTGGGGTTTTGTTTATAAAGCACTTTGTCTATATCTATATCTTCAAGAATTCTATTCTGTCTTCCAGCAGATTTAGTGTTTCTCTTTTAATATTTAGATCTTTGATCCATTTTGATTTTAGCTTAGTGCCTAGTGAAAGATATGGGTCTAGTTTTAATCTTTGGACTATGCTTTTTTTCTCCAAGACACTGATCATCATTGGACATGCTACACATATTTTATCCCTATTTATCTACTTTACAGTACCATGATGTTTTTATTACAGTAGCTTTGTAATATAATTTCAGGTCAGGGATTGTGGTGGCCCCTGCTTTGCCTTTGTTGCCCAGAATTGCTTTTGCTATTCTAGGTTTTTTCTGGTTCCAAAAGAATTTTAGGATTGCTTTCTCTAATTCTGTGAGTTATGCTATTGTTATTTTGATCAGGATTCCATTGAATCTGTAAAGTAGTTTAGGAATACAGCAATTTTAAAATATTGGTTCTGAGCTGGGGATTTAGCTCAGTGCTTAGAGTGTTTGCTTCGCAAGCATGAGGCCCTGAGTTCGATTCCTGGTACAAAAAAAAAAAAATATTGGTTCTTCCTACCCAAGAACAAGGCATATCTTTCTATTTTCTGATATCTTCTTCAATCTCCCTTTTCAGGGTACTGTAGTTTTCAATGTATAGATCTTTTACTTCCTTCATTAGATTGATTCCTAGGTATTTCACTTTTTGGATGCTATTGTGAAAGGTGTCATTTCTCTAATTTCTCTCTCAGTGAATTTGTTATTTGTGTACAAGAATGTTTCTTATTCTTTAAATGTCCTTAGAGTGCAGTGAGGGTGAGGTGGTGAGTAGGGTGTAGCAAAAGGTTGCTGGGGAAATAGAAGTGCAGAACACTTTCCAAAACCCTGCATGTAGACTTCTCGTGAGAATGGCCTGGACCTGACCTCAGCCTGAGATGTGGGATCCCAGCACCACCTCTCAGGACTCAAATTTAAAAGTTCTCATGGATGTAGTTCTCATGGGATTTCTTGAGTTTTAGAAAACATAAAGAGACCTATTAAAGAAACAGACTGGGCTGTCATATCTTTCCATGATAACCCATACTACATCTCTCAGACATGGTACATATTTTTATTTTTATTTTTTTCCTACTTTTTTCTTTGTTTGGCCCAAACTTGCTCTGCAGACTCAGTTTCTTCCAATCTCCATTTGCCTTTTAAATAAACTTTGTCGCCACTTTTGGCTTATCTTGTTCAATTCCTTGTTTGAGGAGGGAAGAGCCTGGAATCCAACTTCGAAAGGAGGGGAGACCAATCCAGAACCTGGTAATGTTTATTTGGAATGTAACTATCTGTTAACGAGGGTTGAAAATCATTGATTTTGATGAGAGGAGAACAGAAGCAGAAGGACTGGTTCAAAGTTTATTGTAGTAACCCAGACAAGAGACAATGAAATCCTAAGTAAAATACAGAGGTGTTCCAGAGATCAAAATGGGCAGTTCTTATTAATTAATTAAATACTACGGACTTAAAAACCCATGAAGAAAACATAGACCATATTATTTAGTTGAATGAATATGAGGAATGATTAGGATCCTGGTGTTTCATTAACCAAAATTACAAGTCCAGGAAACTATAAGGAAGAAAGTAAAGAAGGGCAGGAAAGATAACGTGAGGAAAAGGGGAGAAATAGCTCTACATTACGAATAAAACACTTTTCATATTGTTGTCCTCAAAAAGCCCACTTGTTGCTAATAATGGAAAAGTGATAACAAAGTTTCTTCCCCTCACACCGTGTATGTCAGTAAATCCTTTTAAGTAGTTAAAACCTAGCTAGGCTGCCGGGCTTCAAAGTCCTTATTTGCAATTTCTACTCTATGCTGCATCTTACTCTATTTTTTATGCTGATGAAAAAGGAACTCAATTAAAAACCAAACAATAAGACAAAAATAGCAGGAATTAACACCCAGAATATGAGATACTTAAAAGATCATGTCTGCTTTGTCTAGCCTTTTATTCTTGATGATGTGCTCTGAACTAAAATCTGTTTTGTTTTATAAAGCCTTTTGAAGAAAAAAATAATAGAGGCGCTGTGTCTGGAATACTGGGGGAAGATGATAAAATTTCAGATCACATGAACTTCTGCCAGGAAGACTGAAATAAACAGTGTTTTCACCTTTATTATGGATTAACAGTGTTGATTTCCATAAATGTATAATCTCCGTTTACAAAAAAAAAAAAAACCCAAGGCTGAGTAAACTTGCACTGAATTGCTTCCCTTAAGGGCCAATGAGTTCATGTAAAAATATAATTAAATCTATTTTAAACAAAAATTTTTGACTACTGAGAACCTGCACTGTATAATGTATGCTATCTAGTTTTAATGAAAAACTTTAAAATGCACTCCTCCGTTTCCACAACCTCTTACTGAGAACTAGTGAGCAAACTGGACCAGATACAACTGATGCTCTGTTGCCATTCTCAAATTAAGAAAATACATATGACACAGCACTGACTGCTACAATACACAAATGTTTCATTTCCAGTCTGACTGAATATAACAGCAGGTGGTGAAGTGGCACCACAAGCCAGTCACTTACACTTTAAGCCCAAAGGCAAAGCATCCATTCTATTTGCAGTTTTAGCTAAGTTATTCTGTTGCCTTTGTAAACAGAAAAAAAAAAAGAAGTCCCATTACCTTCAAAGGCAAATGATTTCCTCCCCCTTCCCTCCCTCCCTTTCTTTCTTGCTCTCTTTTCTTCTTGCCCTCTTTCCTTCTTTTTCTTTCTTTCTTTCCTTCCTTCCTCCTTTTTGTTTTTTCTTTCCTAAACTGCTTTCTATTAAGCTGTGGTTCATATATTGGCCTAATCTGTAATAGCATTTCGCGTATTTTAAAGTGTTTTAGAAATACCATTATTTCTTAATTATGCCATAACTCAGAACATAGTACATAAGAAGTACAACTTTTAAAAATAGTACTAAAATACTCAAATGAAATAGGTATTAATATCTGACCTTCAAATGGTTTCTACTACATCTTACCACTGTAAGTTTACCAGTATGTTAGCTAAATGTAGTAATGACTACATTTATTACTCTGAAGCATATTATCTGCTTGATTCTGATACCGAACAGAACCAATGCTTATTTTCCAAACATTTGAGAAGTAATTAGTAAGTTTTTCAGTTGAGATAAATCTGTTTTATCATCTGTTTACGCTGGTTTTATTTATTAAACTAAATATGGCCCTAGTGCTAGCCCAAATAAAATTCTAATGCAATTTAGAAACAGTCACTTCTTACTCAAGCCACTGTAACACCATCTTCTAGAAAGTAGTCTTAATAAATATACAAATCTGTGATGACTACAAACATGCATAGTCTAAATATGTGCAGTGCACAACTTAACCTGTGAGGTTGTGTCAACAGAATTAACAAGAAATGCGTCCTAATCCATAAAGCACCAAAGTCTAATGCACTCTACAAGGAGACAGTGAGACACACTTTCAAAAGCAACAAATATACTTGTGAAGAGATGATTTATGAAGCATCATATTTGATCAAAGGACCCAGTGATCATTAAGAACATGATGGGAAATCAGTTTCTTTTTGCTTTTCAGAGGATATAGGAAAAAACAAATGGATTTAAGTTATAATTGTTACAGTCTTAAATTTTTCTGACAGGAGTGCTACTGAACACTCAGCTAATATGCCGAGAAAATCTCTTCACTGACCGTGAGTCTCAGCTCTGCTCTATGTTAGAATCGACTGAGAAGCTTTTAGAAATACTGATGCCTGGGCCCCCTCAGACTGACTTCTTTCCAAATTTCTAGGGGTGGAGCTCAAGCGCCAATCTCCTTTGAAAGTTCTCCAAACGATTTCTAAGACCAGCCCAGGTTTATAAACACTGACTTCGCTGACTTTATAAAGGGTATTCCTACCCAAAATAGTCTAGAATGGTGACTCTCAAATGGGCATTGGAATAGCCCGAAGTTTCATAAAGGAAATTTCTGGGCACCACCCACAGAGGTTCTGATTCACTAGAGCTGATGCTTCTGGACACAAATCACATGTTTAGAACCACCGGTCTAGCACCTCACTGCTCACACTGACACCTCTCGGAAAGTGTTAGAAATGGAGAATCGCGCCCCACCCACCCATCACTAAATTAGTATCTGGATTTTATCAAAATCCCCAGGTGATTCATATGCAAATTAAAATTTGCATAACACAAGTATTTAGCAAAGATCAGTTAGAAAGTCCACTGGGGCAAAGAGGACATAAAAGGGGGAAGAAATAATGCAAGGGGCTGCAAGTATAGGCGTCCCCCTCCCCCTCTGTGGCTTCTTTTACTGTGCTTTCAGTTACAGGGTCAACCTCAGTCCAAAAATATTAAATGGAACATTCCAGAAACAAACAACTCACAAAGTTTTATATTGTACGACAATTTGATAGCAGGGTGAAACCTCACACCTTCTAGCTCCATTGCAAGCAGTACACGAATCAGCCCTTTGTCCCGGCTGGCCATACTCAGTACACTAACTCACCCTGAAGTCACTCCATAGCCCTCTCTGTTACCAGAGCAAGGGTGTCTCAGTGCTTCTGTTCCAAGACCCTTTAGTTTCCTTAACAATGACCCCAAAGCACCAGAGTAATGAGGCCAGAAATCTGGATTTTCCCGGGACGGGCAGTAAAGTGCTTCCACTATGTGAAAAGATGAACATTATTGATTTAACATGAAAAGAAAAAATAATATTATGAGCGTGCTAAGATCCATAGTGATCTTAGGGACTTTGCATCACTTTGCATATATAGAAAAAAGACATAGTGTATGTAGGTTTCAGGACTACTGAGGTTTCAGGCATCCACAGGAGTCTTGGGGGCAATCGGAGTATCATCGTAAGGAGAGAACTGAGATTCTAAAATCTTTAGTTCTAACAAACCAATATCCATGTAAGAATGCAGACCCCATTGCCAAATATTCTATTGTTCCAAGAAGGCCAGGAGAAGAAAGAAAACTACTAATTTGAATTTTATATGAAATTTCCCAACAGTAAAATATTGATAATTGATTCAAAGGTTTTATATATCTATTTTCCACTTTAGATCTGTAGCTTGCCCATATGTGACCTCTGATCTAGAAAAAGCCAGTCATTCACTGAGTTAAGAGTTTGAAGTCAGTCACTGGAAATCCCCTAATGATACTTCCTTTAAAAGTGTAAGGTAAATGATATATTTGATGACAGTTAATTTTTATTCATGAAGTGTACTCCTACCTGACATGAACTCAGCAAAGCAACAGAAACAGATGTTAGGCAAGACAGTTTGGAATATGAGTTACAGAAAAATAAACATGCAGCTATAAGGGGAGAAACAAAAGAGCTGCTGAAAGGATTTGAGACTGTCTCTGAAGAGCCTGACACGCACCAGCAATCAGTCTCCAGATAATAAAAGCTGAAGCATTTGACTGTGTTTACTGATAAAGTCACCTATGGACACTGCAAATTTTCTACCATAAACCTTTTGGAGTGGAAGAAAATAGTAGTACAGTATTATAGTTGTAGAATTATTTTCACTTAAGCAGGAAGACGTAGTAAAACAACCTAAGGTTCCAATACCTGTGTATCTGTTTCATAGCATTGAACTGTATCATCTCCTTTAAGAAGGACTTTGAAAAAAATTCTCTGAGGCACACAGTACACTCAAAGTACAACATTTTCATGATTTCTTGGTCACTGGGTATTTTTCTTTAACCTTCACATAATCACTTGGTAAAGATACTTTAGAAGCTATCCAGAGAGTAAGAAGTATTTTTCAGAAAGCTCGCATTGGACTAGAAAAATACACAGGGAGTAGCTAAGTAGCTGAAATGAATCATGGAAGTCAAGTTACATATCTGGGTACGACAGAGGAGAATAGAGAAGTTATGAAAAATCCTTATTACTCTGCTGGACTACCAGTAAACAAGGAAAGTTTGATAAAGTACATGGGAATAGCACAGAAAAAGACTAAGGAAAATATCCAAAATTTCCTAACCAGGTATGTTTCCTAAAACACTCCTTTCACTGTGTGATCCTTAGCTCTAAAACCTCAAATGGCTCTCTTCAGGACCACTAAAACATTTCTTAGCCTGTGATAAATGGTATTCATAATATAGTTTAGTTTTAATCCCATTAAATTATTTAATACTACCTCACTTCTCTCTAAATCTTTTCAATGAAGCCAACAATTAGGACAATAAATATTTTTCTGTACTCTATATATGCCTTTATAAATTTTTTAAGCTTTTGCCATTAGATTAATAAATTAAGTTCACAGGATGTTCTTCTTGGTTCAGTGTTTGAGAGAGTCATATTACTCCGTTATCCACCTGAATATTGGACATAACAATGATATCGAAGTAACAAAAATACATCTCATGAAACCATTTCTTAAAAAAAAGTAATTAACATCTCAAACTGAACAAGGCACCTTAAATGACATAGATTAGAAGATAAAGGACAGATTTTTACACCATAAGAATAAGAAAATATGGAGTTTAATTTAGCAATGTGAGAGATTACACATGAGACTAGTCTTGTAAGTGTGGACAATCTACACTTACAAGAAAGAAAGTTTCATCTTCGAATTTTGTTTTAAGAATGTTGAAATTAGAACATGATATAAAAGACGCGAGCATTTAAAATCAAAACTACTTTTGTTTTGTTTTGTTTTGTTTAACCTTTAGCCACAAGAAACTATTACCAAAGCCAAGCCATTTGAGTTTCTTTATTTTTTAAACTGATGTCACCTTTTCATTTTCTTTATATGCAAAAGAAGAAAAGAAAAAAATAACTTTGGGTTATTATTAGATATCTGCCTAATGCATGCCAGGCCTTGTGCTAAGCAAAATCTTCCATGGGAAGATGAATTACAGAAACTGTATGGCACTTTTCACTGAAAAAAAATTCCTCGTTTCTATGTAATACTTAATTAAACTGATATGTAAATCATGATCACAGTGGCCACGCTAGGACCATTGGTCTATCCGTTCTCTTCCTCTACCAGTTTTACTCATCTACAATGAGTAACTCCTTTATCTACCTATTAGTACTAAATCCAGAACTGTAGAAAAGATATACGGCAGGTACAAAACAGAATACTTCTCTTCTTGGATATATTGTCATGATACACTATGTTAGCAATAAGGAGCGATAAGAAACATTTAATGCAAAATGTTACAATTTCTCACAATACCCCTCTAAATCTTCCTTTATATTTTACCAGCTTACTTCATTAACATTGTTGTTCTCATACTAGGGAAAGGAACTGAGTAACGTACTGTCTGAGTTCTTGCTTTTTAGGACTCAAAAGAATCGTTTAAAATAAGAGTTTAAGTGTGATATAATCAATATGAGAAAATACAAAGCATGGTGTCCAAGAAAATAACCTAGAGTCGTGATACTTGAGGAGAATCCCCCATAGCTCAAGCAGGAATATGAACAAGAAAAATAGGAGGTTTATGGCTTCCAAGCAGACGATACATTGAAAAGAAAGGCATAGACTGAATTAGCAGCCTATGTGTAGTAAACAAGCTATAGAACACAACTGGAGTAGAGTTGGAAACAAAATACGGAAAAATGCAGTTGAAGCAGTAGTCAATGGCTAAATCCTGGAGGACTTCACATAACATGTTAAGAGTTTGGATTTTATTATAGTGGCAACAGGATGCCACTGAAGGTTGTAGAACAGCAAGACCAGATTTTGCCTGTGTTTGATGTTAAAAGATGGCTTGAAGGGGGAAACAACAGAGGGCAAGAAAATCCGTGCAAGGAAGGGCCCGTTTGTTGTGCAGGACTGTGTGAGAGTAGAAAGAATTAAGACATAATTCAGATATAAAATTGGAGGTCAGCAAGGTGGAGAAGCCCGTGAAGCCTGCCCCCATGTTTATGACTTCCAACTCCTTGACTGAGGTACACAGAGAGAGCAGGATGGGGTGGGTACAAAGAGGGGAACAGGGAAGCTGCATTCTGTTTGCGTCTGTTGTGAAAATGAATCATAATCTATGAGAGGAAATCCACCGAGCATTAAACAAACAGCTGAGAGAGAAACAGGAGATAGTGCTGTCAAGGAACAGAAAGTTCCAAGAATGAAAGAAAGATCAGTAATTCCAAAAGCAGCAAGGAGACTCAGAGAGGTAAGCACGGTGTTAAAGAAGTGCTTATTGGATTTGGTGATTTTACCTTCTCCAAGTAGCTTCAGTGGAGTACTAAGAATGACAGCCAGACCTTGGTGGACTGAGGAGTAACTAAGTGGTAAGAAGCGCTAGCAGCATATATTCCAGAGATTGAAAAATCCATGTGGATGAGTGAGATTTGCCCAAGTACCTCTGCCCTGTCTTTGTGGACCAGAAATCTCCTTTGTATTTTATCACTTATCAGTGAGGAAATCTATTAAGATGTCTTAGAAAATTAGAATCCTCTTGTTCAAACTGAATGAAAGCCTTAATAACATTTAAAAGTCATTTTGAATAATAGTTATCAACCATCTTAATAAGTCTCCTGCAGGGGGGCAGGGCAAGGCAGGGTCAATTAAGAACTACATCCTCCTCGCAAGGTGAAATATTATCGTAAACATACCTCAAGTATTATAAAGAACAGGAAAAGACTGGTGGTTCAGTTTGACCACTTTATTTTTTGTTCAGTCTTTCATGGACTATTCTAGAGATTTCTGTTTCTCCCAAACTTACTCAAGGATTTCCTTGAGTGGCAGGAAAGGGAACGATTCTCAAATACTGTTGCTGAAATACTGTTCTATTTTTAGAAGCATAAGCTCTATTATCTTTTTTATCCCTAGAGTTTGCTGATTAGAATAAACATGCATGTGATGCTTTTGGCCTAATATCAGAAACAGGAATGGAATAGCTTCTAGTTGTCTGGAAATGAGAATGCACCTATAACAGCCCTCTTTATTAAACTCAAATCTGATATTACTTATACTTTATGATTCTCCCTTGAACAGTAAACAACTTACAGGAATTTTAAGAGATTTTCCTCCAGGAGGATTAGTAGTGGGCCGTGCACTTCTCTTCGGTCTCTTCCCACACCTCCTGTCCTTTTCCCTTTCCTGCCTGTCCAACTTGATGTCAACCACCTGAGCACAGCATGACGGACAGTCTTCCCCAGACACTCATTGCTGCAGACTACAAGGTAGAAGCCGGTCAGTCACTATTGGGGTGAGGAGGAAGGAAGCGAGAAGAGTACACAGAAAGTGGTAGACCTTTTATCAGATGATTTTATTACTGCTTCACTCAAACAACAAATTATCTTTCTTCCTCGCAAATGACTACATAACTTCCATGACAGAAAGGGAAAACTTATTCTGAGAGAAGGGCAATGTGCCAATGAGAAAATAAAACAATGAACATGAAATACAAAGACCCTGTCACGACACGGCCTTTTTGAATTGTAAGTGGCTACACATTATGTTACCTTTTTTCTTTAAATCCTTAGTACCTCGCACAGTACTAAAATGTAAAGGAGTAACACAGAACTGAGAGAAATGGTATTTTCATCCTCCCTCATTCATACTGATTTCCCTCATTTCAGAAAGTCATAATACATAAGAATGCCCTTCACCCCAGAATTACCAAGTGTGTACTGCTTATTGAACTGTTATGAGCTTCTTTGGCAGTGGAGTGAGAGGTGCGGTACTGGGATTGAACTCAGGACCTTGCACTTGCTAGGCAAGCGCTCTACCACTTGAGCTAAATCCCCAACCCGGTTACTAGCTTCTTGATCAAAATCCATTTTGCACGTGTACGCTGCTATCCTCTGCAGTCAGAGTGAAGGTGTGAGGTCACCCAAGTCCCAGTAATTGAGTCCTAGTTGCTCTCATTAACAAATACTCAGCAAGGACCTCCCTGTGGTAGACCCTGTCCACCCCAGTACTCTAAGCACACCACAGCAGCGTCCACTAAGAGGGCAGCAAAGGGATGTGAGGGGAGCCGACCTAGGACTGAATCCTGAAGCTGCCACTCGCTGACACTGTTTAATCTGTTTGAACTTTACTTCTCATGTTTATCAAAGTATGACAATATGAATATACATATATACATAAATACACAAATGTACATATGTATATTTTTTCATGTTGTAGACTGCTAGATTAAATAAACAATATGTGCATTAGAATATAATACATGCTTATTATGTTTTATTTATCATTACCAGAGTGAATTTTAAGAGATGAAATTATGTCTCAGCCCCTACAAGAGGTTTGCAAAAACATTAAATCATCTCACATATCAGCTGAATTTTAAAAAAGTATAGGTGAAACATGGATAGGATCAATTTGTATTTATACAGGATGAATTAAAAATTGACTTCCCCAAAGATTCCTACCACGCTGTGATTCTGTAACAATTACCAAACTCTGTAATAAGCTGAAAATGACAACAGTACTTCCAAACATGCCTGACTCTGATTGCTAATGAGCGAGCTCTTTCTTCTCACTTTCTATTACTGGACAAAGATTACAGAGGTCCTGAAGACAATGCAAGGGGAGTAACAAGCTTCTTAATAGCCTGCAATCTATTGGACAAAAGCTGGATTAGCAGAAACAAAACTGAGAAACGGGTGAGGCCTGAAAACAGCCTTCGCATTGACTACAGAAAAAGAGCAAATGAGAAAGAAGCACAGTAATAATTAGTCTCACTGAAGGTCATTCTCTGGTAGGCAAGGTTCTAAGTGCTTCACTCATAGGAACTTATTAAACTTCACAACAACCCAAATTAATAGGAAGGTTTGGTGATTATCATCCTTATTTTATGTATAGGAAATAGAGAGGTGAATTAATGTGTCCATGGCATACTACAGCAGTAAGAGGTTGTTACCATTTAAATCTAAAATGTCCCGCAAAATTCTGACTTTTGGAGGCAGAGCCTGGTTGGAAAGGGCAGGTCACTGTGAGCATGACCTGGCAGGGTGCAGCCTTGTCCTTGGCCCCTCTCTTGTCTCTGTTTCCTGGCCACCATGACCTGAGCAGCTTTCCTCCACTGTGCCCGCTGCCATCCTCTTCTATCTTGCAGCCAGCCAACTATGGACTAAAAACATGAACCAAAATCGACCTCTCCTTTCTTGAGTCGTGGATGTTGGCTATTTTTTCCCAGTGATGAGAAAATAGCTAAAATACAGTTATAGGCAAGAATTGTGCCAAATCTTTATTCGGTTTTTATTTAAGCTCTGTCTTTATATTGCCTCCCTCAAACATGAAACGATGTAAGTATTTAGCTTCGCTGGTCATGTATAATCAGCACATGGGGCTGATTCTCTTGGAACATTATGAAAGTAAACATTAATACCTGTCCCCAGTATGCTTACTTCTGAGCCTGACCTCAGGAGAACCCTATGAAGCCAGGCAGATGGGATACGCTTAAGTAAACAAAACAAAACAAAACAAAACCCCATTATTTTGTAGTAACACCTCAAAGTAAGCCCAGTGAAATAATCAGGATAATGTCTTTATACAAAGAACCTCTTAAAATTGTAGTAGGTTTAAATTATGATTATCAAACCAAACTGAAAAGCAATAAGACACAAAGGAAAATGAATGATTAACTAAGTTAAACAAGCTAGTGAATTATCAGGATTAGAAATAAGTCTGGTCATACCCCATATCTTTATTAATGACCTGAGAAGGCCCATAACATGTTAATTAAATCTATAAATGCAACTAAACGACATGGTATTTCCAAAGGTTAAGCTAGGACAAAACTTAAAAGGATCATCTTCACCTTAAAGAAAATATTTTTAATACGTAAAGGTACTGTCATAAACTCTCACTCAAAGATCCATCAATTATCATCAAACAAAGATGCTCTTTAAATAAAGGTCAAACTCCACATAATAAAACACTTGAGGACAGATGCATGGCCTGGATTTAAGAAAGAATTCATCATTTATATTTTCACTTAGTGTAGAAAACCACCTTCTTGCTTTTATTGATCAGGAGGGAAAGTATGTGAACAAGTGAAAAAATTAAATTTTCACCTTTATCATTTACACTTTTTTTGCCTTTCCTACTTAATGAACCAGAAACTCTCTGTTTGCTAGTAATAATATAATTATATCCTTGGGAGCTGGTTTTTATATTGCAGCTATTTATTCCTTTACCTATCAGGTCATTAGTTCAGAATTATGCTTCTCTTGTAACAGCTGATAATAATAAATTCTTACACTGCATCCCCAAAGAACTACGAAAAGTGCCTATTAACCACTTCATTCAGAGCAAACAATGCAACATGAACTGGTAAAATTCTAATCAGGAAAGAATGCCTAAGTTTGGATCTATTTGCATTAAAGTTTTATATCTACAAAATTGAATCAAGTGGATCATGAATGAGTGTATATTAAAAGCAGGACAATGTTATCAATGTCATAAGATTAAAAAGATGTTTTTCATCTTCTAATCAGACATGTAGCAACATGACAACATGATTTAGGTGAGACTTGTTTAGTCCTGAGTGGCTTCCAATTCTAGTTTAGGGGGCTTAGCCAAATTCCCCAACACTCAGAGCACTCCACTTAAAAAAATCACCAGTGCCAATGTCCCTCCAAGACTCATTAGGTAAGGTATTGCAATTTGAGGGCAGATTTCCATCCTTCTGGAAGAACAGACTATTAAAGTGGATACTAACTGATCTAATGGCCTAGTATAGAAGGCAGCAAGTCTTGCTTAATTGGCAAGATTTTTGTTGTTATTATCATTTTTTCTTTCCCTTTGCTTTTTAATTAGCTGTCAGCAACTATAAATTTGGGAGCTTTCAGTATAAAATAAACCTGGATTTCTAGACAAGATCTGACAATAACAGGCACAAAGAAATAATCACCTATTGATAAGGAAGAACTTCTCCCTTGAACTGGTGACTTTTTCATTTAACCTTAATTCTCAATTCTTTAATCCTCATACATTTGACCCTTGTACAGTACATTAAAATATTCAAACTTTCTATATCTGTGACATAGTCCAAAGACCAAATGTTATTGCTTTTGTTCTGCCCTGGAATGGGACCTACCTTACAGAGGGAGAAGAATAGGGGACACAAGAAGGAGGAAAAGCAATTAAGGTTAGTTCCCACAAAACTGTGAGCATGTAGGAGGTGAAGAGTACTTCAGCAGATGGAGTTAAATGTCCTTTCATTTATCTATCTACCTGTATATATATTTACATGAGTCCTTGGTTTTCCCAGTGATTGGCACAGCTTATAATTTAAAAGATATGCATTTAAATATAGGACCCTTTTATTAGAACCTAGGAGGTAATTTTTCCCATCCTCTTCTGAATTGTCTGGTACACAAATTGTTGAGAAACTTTTATTTTTTGACAAGAACTTCAGTAGTGAATGAAAATCTAACCCAGTTATTCAGAGTATATCTAAAATGGTAGTAACAGAAGCTCCACGGAAACACTCCTCAAAAAAATTATTGGTAAAAGTTATGAAAACAACAAACATATAGTATTTGAAAGTTGTCTAATGATAGACAACCAATAAAAAAAAAAAGCTAAGAAAGTCTACTCATTCTCAGCAGGAATAGTGATTATCTGCGGCATTTGAGACACAAACTCTCCATTTCTCCAGTTCAGCATAACGGCAACTCCGCTACAGCCGAGTAAGCCCAGGAGGGAACTCAGGACTTTCTCTTCCATTAGCTCCCAGTCAAGGTCCACCATAGCCCCTCTGGAGGGACAAGTTGCCAGTATTTCTCCTGACCCCGATTCCATGTTGCAGAAGCTGCACTCCAGACATATGAACCCAGAGCTCAGGGGCTTTCTCTACAGCAGCCGGTCCCTGCTTTAAGGGTAGAGGATCCAACTGAAGTGTGGCAGCCTGAGAGTCCCCAGCTGCCTTTGCTGCAGCTTGCTCATAGTGCAAAGTTCCATGCCAGGAGCCAAGCCATGTGGACTAGAGGCTACTGCACCCACCTGGCACCGCTCTCAAACACTGAACAGACCACAAATTCTCTACTCATAATTTAGTCCTATGACTAGGCCTGAAGTGAGGCCTAATGTCTACAGAAAAATTGATACCAACTGTTCACAAATAGAGAAAAGGAGAGAATTCTTCCCAATTCATTCTGTAAGGCCCCAATTACTCTGATACTAAAAGCAGAAAAGACATAGAAGAAGACGGAGGAGGAGGAGGAGGAGGAGGAGGAGGAGGA
>PVJO010026258.1:0-21093 GCA_004026905.1 Hystrix cristata
ATCCTAAGAGGCAGCACCATCACCCCCAGCCATGGTGCCAGGAGCTGGCGGGTCACCTGTCCCCGTCACAGCCCCAACGACTTTGCAATTGTGGTCTGCTCTCCACCTGGAAACTCTGTGCCACCGACAGCACCAGCCAACCATGCTGCTCTACACGCGCTGCGGGGCTTGCTCTCCTCAGCATGACTGAGAAAACTCCCAATTAAGAGAAGTCTTCAATTAATTGAATGCTCCGAGCAATTTAATTTCCAGGCTTAATTGAGCAGTAACCAGAGAAACTTTTCCATTAAAACACATTGTCCCAAAGTATATAAAGCACACTGCTTTGACTTCGTGAACCCAATTTAAATTTTCTTTCATAATTAAGTCAGGGGCTGCCTTGGTATGCCTTCAGAAATCACCTCTCACCACCCAGAAATACACACCGCTCCATGCTACAGCAGACTTTTATATTTTTTCCAGTCTTCTACTAATGAAAGCTACAGAGGACATCTCTGAGCATAAGATTATTTGTTTTATATTTCATGTTAGTCACATATATGCGCAAAGTGAGATGTTGGGGCAATTGGGTTTTGAGATATTTCATATAATTCTAATGCTTCCAAGAATGTCACCAAAGCGTATGTGAGTCAGAACTGTCACTTGAACGTCTCGGAGTGTGGTGGCCCAGTGGAAGGCATGCGGTCGGACCACTAACTGCTCTTTGGGATAAAGCAGCTCATGATGTGGCGTTTAGGTGAAAACTGTCCCTTTCCGCGGCGGTCACTGCTCGGCTGTTTGCAGCCCACGTCACCCATCAGACGACAGCCAGTAGCACACCCTTGCGTAACTTGCAACCTCTGCTGGCCTCTCGTATTCCGTCTAATTGATCCAAGCACGAGGCAGGGTCGGCCCAGACTCTGGTCAATTTCTCTCTGCTCTCTCACATTGCATCCCATTCGTTCTCTGTGATGGCCGACAATACAGCGATTTTAAACGAATGCTCGTTGCTCTTTCTCTCTGAGCATATTGTAACAAACTTTGGGCTTCGTTTTATAGGTTTCTCTGCAATAATGTAACTTGGTTCTCTTTGGGCTACAAAAAAAATAATACAATGTTCTGGTTTCTTCTTTTCACAGTTTATTAATTTCATACTTGACAGCGTTTCTTTGCATTTGTTCTGTTAAAAAAAAGTAAGATCTTGATTGGGTTACCCATGAGGGAGGGAGTTTGATGAACTGGTAGACATTCATAAAGAAAAATGTATTGTTATGAAATGTCAGGCCCCAAATGCCAAATCTACAGATATTTTTGTCTTATTCCTTACTTTTGTGGAGGGAGGGTTGGGGGGGCATTTCGATTTAGAAAATTATCACTCTCATAGACTGAAGCATCAGTGTTTTGTAACACTGTAACTGCTATTTTCCCTCTATATTCCTGCTGCAATGAAGCATAAATTAGACACATGAAGGAAAAAGAAGCCATTTAACAAAAATAAGAAGATTCATGCAACAAATGTGAACATGTTCTAGGCAAGATGAAATGCCCTGACAGCTCATCTTCCAGGGTGAATGTGCCACCACTCTGGAACAGCAGTCCAACACTGCACTAGTAGAAATGAAATGAGATTTCTGTGAAAGTCAGTGAATTCACAAAATTGGTAGAAGAAATATCTTCTCATTGCCTTATCCCTGAAAACTATGAAATATGTCACAGATTAATGAATTGGCCAAGATCATGAGCCATACTGACTTGGGGTAAAGACAAGCAACTTCAGAAGGCCCACATACTCTTTGTCCAATTAGCTAACGAATGCTGTCCAGCTGTTGCATAATTTCTGCGGTCTAATTCCTTTCTAGCTAACATTAGTCAGGGTCAGGGGGTGCTTGCCTAGCATGTGCAAGGCCCCTGGATTTCCTGGATTTGGTCTTCTCTACCAAAAAAAAAAAAAAGTTGGATTAAGTTGGGAAATTATTTGCTTTAAATAATCTGTCAAAGAGGATAAATAACAAGTCGTTTCTGGCATGTCCTTAAGAACTTCAACCTTTGTAGCACTGTACATAGTTGTATTGTATACCTTTCATTTGCTACTTGAATTTCAAAGGGGGAAGACTGACAAGAAGGAAAGGCTAATCTTTGAGAATCTAAGCCGCAGGGGATGTTTCGGTCGAGTTGGGCTGGGTTTCACCCGCACTCGCCTCTTCTTCTGGCTGCACGTCCATCGCGGTCCGCAGGGAGCGCTGCGCTAACAGGGCAGCTTCCTGAAGGGCGCTCTGGAGTGTCTCCCACGGCCAGGACGGGTTCCAGCCTAAAAGCAGCAGGGGCCTCTTCCTCTCACAACTCCCGGGACAGAGACAGCCAGATCCCACCCATCCACACGGCCACCAGGAAGTACAGTCCTGCTCTGGAAGGTCATGGACTAACTGCAGTGTCCAGAGAACCGCACAGACCCCACTGCGAGTGGTTAGATGGGCTTTTCTGTCCCCCCACAGACATCACAGGACACAAACTGGTCCAGAGCACAGTCAGTAATGAAGTCAGGTGAAACAGCATGAAGCCGATCAGGATGTATGTAGAAATAATTTCAGCTGAATGAAATGTTATAAGAGCCATCAAGGTCAAGTAAACGAGAATTTTGAAGAGGGAGAGAAGTCTTTCGACTTAGATGAAAAGAGAAGTCTTCACGGAGGAGGCCCTTCGAGGAAGACTCCAGCGGGTAGGGACGGGCCAGAGAGACAGGGAGGATTTCCATGCGAAGAAACAGCAGAGCCAGAGCCCTGGGCTGGGATACACTTGCGTGACAGTCATGTGGGGCAGGCAGACAGTGACAGTGGCATCTTAAAGCCCATTCCCAGCCCCCCAAGGTTGTAATGAGAACACCGTGGATGTCATGTAGTATCTAACACTGGGGCTCTGGATTGCTGTGGTCCAACACGTACATGCACAGAAGCGCACACTGACAGATAATGACCACTCTGAGACACTTCTTGAAAGCTAATATGTATTTGTTATTAAACAGAATATCAAAAATATCATCTGAACTTTTGGCAAGAATTAAGGAGACACTGCACTTCTAGAATCTTTGTAACTTGCATCTTAAATTTATTAAGATGGGAACGACCTCCCACCCTATAGAAAAAAAGCTGGAAAATGTTTTTATTTTCCCAGCTCCACTAAGCACTTCCACGATACAAGGTAGCGAGATGATGATGATGCATTGTGAAAGGACACCAATAGTAACGATAATGATCACTGTGGTGACTGTGGTGTGGAAAGTAACTTGTTTACCTGACATTTATAGTTTTATAGCATGTTTTATTGTGCACCATGTCGTGCGGCATGACAACAGAAGCTACATCAAGATGCTGCAGGCAGATGCCGCCCCATGTGAGCCCGTAACGGCTTGTCATAAACCAGGATGGAGACCTCTGCCAGTTAAGAAAAGGTCAACAGAGAAGCAAAGGGAAGGCGAATGAGAACAATCAGAAAAGTGAACCAGTGAAGACAACTTCACGGCCAAGGATGAGGCAGCAGCACCAGCCAGGCAGAACCAGGCTGGGGGTCAAAGGACTCGTCCGGGCTGTGAGAAGTCTGGCCGCAGACCACACGGTCTCAGCAGTCAGCAGAGCCAGGACGGGCGCAGGACCCCAGGCCCCGAGGAACAGGAACGGAACGCGCACCTTACCAGGAACGCGAGCCAGGCAGTGACTGGGCTGGGGCCAGTGAGGGTGCTGTTGATAGATGATGGGGTCCACACCCGAGACCAATGACGTCACCCCACACCTCGCGCTGGCCTAATTCTCTGGGTCATGCGGGCAGTGTGAGCTCTATGCTGGATTCAATTTCCTCTGAGCTCAACTTTGGCAGAAGCCATGATGGAGGCAGAAGATGGAGTTGGAGGGTGGAGAAGGCCGAGTCTTTCACACCAACACCACCAATTTGCTTCTTGGAAAGTGTTCACTGAAGGGGAACATGATTTAACCTGCAACCCCTCCCTCCCATCCAGGAGACTGAGGGGGTTGGCCAGACATCCCAGTTAAACTTAGCTGGGGGAGTGGTGACTTTTAAATTTGATTCCAGAATGGCCTGGGGGCTTTTATTTCTGGAGAGGAGTCTGGTATCAGTAATTTTTAAAACTCTTCCAGGTGATTCCAATGTGCAGCAAAGTTGGAGAACGAATGGATTTTAGCCTCGCTCCTCAGAGTGGTCTGTGGGTCCAACGCCGGGTCCAACACCACCGGCAACCCACTGGAAATGCAGAATTCCAGGCTCACCCAGACTTGCTGCCTTGGACACTACGGAGTCACAAGTCTCTGACATGCTGCCTGATTCACACATTAAAGTTTGATGAGGACCAGTGAGCCTGGTAATGGACCCTAATGGATTCGCTTATTGTAATTATCTCCGGAAATGGGAAACCTTGAATGATGTGACAATAACTATGGGGACAGCGGGACAGGAAGGGAAAGGGGACAAGGATTGGAGGCAAAGTGACCTGCAGAGAGCAGACCAGAAAGCTGCAAAGAGGCTTAGAGAAATGGAAAGTTCCCGCTGGTGGCTTCTGCATTTGTATGGATTGCTTTTGCACTGTGACACCTTCTACACAGAATCCTCCCAGACGACAGGTTTTTGTTTCCATCCAAAGCTCCGTATGTGACAAGATGGCGCAAGTGCTTTAAACCATCGACTCCTAACACTCAGGGCGACCCGACCTGGAGGTGTTAGTGATTGCCATTCTCAGAAGCGCAGATAGCTGAGGCACCTACCCACGGTCACTTAGCCACTAAGTGGCAGCATGAAGATTTCGTTTGTAGTTCTGGTCTGCTTTTCCTGTTTTGAACATGAAGCTTTATTTCATATGTGGGGAAAGAGGAAGAAAGGCCAAATAGAAGCTGTGCCAGGAACCATGCTAGGAGGTTCCTGTCACAATCTCATTTGATAGCCTGCAGCGGAGCGGGCTACAGAATTGAAAGAGGAGGAGTTTGTCTCCCCTTTTAGTTTGAGCCAGGTAGGCCCCGCCCCGATTCCCCTCTCACTTGTTCCTGCCTGGTGACAGAAGGTTCCTTCTTTCTCACCTGGTGACAGTGTAGGAAACAGCACAGTTAGCTTCAGAGCAGGGCGGTGGTGAAGGGAGGGGCCTGAGATAGAGATGGGTGACCAGTCATGTTAATGGGGATCAAAATGAGAAAGAGAGTGACCTAGGACTTTGAGCAAGGATGAACCTTCTCAGGCAGCCTGGGGTACAGTCTGCTCCCCACTAAATGGAGGTGCTAAGCTCTTGAGTCCTGAGGGACTGAAAATGTACACTAACCGGGTTTTTTTCTAAAATACCAGTTTCCTTAAACCCTACACATGAAAGAACCGAGTTGTCAGGCCTGAGTTCCGATTGGCTGTTCTAAATGCACAGAGCTCCCTGTGATAGGCGCCTGCACTCTGCTTATCCTAAGAGAGTCCAGATCAAGAGGCCACATGGCCAACCCTTGGAAACAACAGAGGAGGAAATTCTTTCCAACGAAACGCTCCTAACCTCCTCTTCTGGTTTGTAGTTTCATTCCTCAATGTTCATGGAACCATGAGCTCAGTACACATGGTGACAATGTGAAACTATCACGGGTGCCACAAGGCAAGCTGCTTGCTTCCCCCCATGACAAGCACACACCCAAGATCCTCATGGGCTGGCAATCATCACGGACCATCACAGACCAGCTACACCCTTTGGAAACATCACCACCTTCCAGCCGGGCATCAAACCGAGCTTTATTGTAACATGTTCCATCATTTTGAGAACATCACTGCGACTAGAAACTTGTATGCAAGGGTGATTTGTATAAGCAGAGTAAATAAAATATAATAGAGAATGGAATTATAACAATAGATACACCTTAAATATATACATGTTGGTATCCCACATATACAAAAGTCATGCTCTGCAAATCCTTAGTCTACACACAGCCTTGTGGTTACTGAATTCCAGAATGTGTTCTCCAGGATTTACAGGGGGTCCATGAGTTACAGGGACTTCCAGAGAGCTCACGGAAGGGTAACACACTACAAATTTGGGAGGAAAAAGTATCACAGAGCAGTTTTTTAAAATATTTAATACATTTTTTCGTTCTACAAAGAATGAGCATTTCTTAAATATTACAAACAGTGAAACAAATATACTAGCTTACAGATATGTACAATTTACTACTTTATACTTCAAAAATGCAGGAAGATAAATTATATAATATATATAATTTTAGGTATAAGGAACAATTCAGTATTGCTCTTGTGTTGGTCTTGCTGCATTGTATGCATGCCCATGGCTTGTCATTGGGTGGAGAGGGGACCAGTGGGGACAGAGGGGAACTCATGGAGCTCCATGCTTAATCCCACGGCACCATCTTCAAAGCAATATTTTGAGTTTTTAACTTACTGGGGCTGGGGCAAAAACTTCCATGCCCAAGTACAATGTGGGATTCAGGAACTACAACTTCGTATTTGGGGTGGGACCAACCAAACGCTAAAAGCCACCTGACCGAGTGGCACTATACGAACTCCTCAAGCCCTGAGTCACTGGGGAGCCCTAAGAGATGACGTGAGAACCACTGGTACCCTCCCTGCAGTTCACAGGAAATGATCTCAGAATGAAGCCCAGGGATGGAAGTCGGCCGGCCTTCCTATACTCCACTCTCATGAACAAATTATAAAGGAACAAATTCATCCCAGGTGAGATCTGACTCTCAATAATTACAAGCTTCTCCTAGTGATAAAGCCCTAGTTAAAAATGTAGAAACTAACTTCAAAGGACTAAAGGAAACCTTGGCTCAGGATCATTGGGAATGAGATTGTTGGCAGGAAGTGCTCCCAGTCAAAGCCTTAGTGACATCAGAGTCGGTGGTAAAGATCACACTTCACTATGCGCAGAGAACCCACCCAAATCTATATGCTCCAGGTTGGTCATGAGGTTCTGTGGCCTTTTCTACTTTGCTCAGACCCAAATGGCAAACTGATAATCTCTGAGGATAGAAGTAGAAACAATGTAGCGACAAAAGAAGAGATGTTGCAGAAAATCAGATCCTGGGTCTCACTAGGAGTAGGAGCCCACCTGAGCAACTTTAGAGGGCCTGGAACTGGTCCCAGGCTCTGAGCTCCCTGCTGGCTCCAGGCTCAGACCCCTTCTTTCTCACTGTGAGGGTCCCCTTCCTGGAAAGTTGGAGAGAGGTCGTTCCGGAGGACTAAGAAGGTAAGAACAGGGGCCCAATGATTCTCAAAGGCACCTCCTACATGATAAACGCATCTCCAGGGTGAGTTACTGGTAGTGCTAAGAGGAGGAAACCAGACAAGGGAACTGGACTAGAAAAGGTCAAAGGGAACCAGCATCCACTGAGAGCACGGTGTGCTTTAGGGGACCAAGGTGACTGTGTGGCTGCTGCAGAAAGCCCTGCACAGGAGGGGCAGTAGAAACAGCAGGCGCAGGTGGCACATGCAACTTCCCCAACTTGGGAGCTCTGCCCGGGGCTGGCACTGTGACCCACAGACAAGAGGCCCCGTCCGCAGACCCACACGATGAGGCAGCTTCCTCCACCTGCCGGGGCGGGGGCAATAGGAAGGATGGCCAAGAGTGCGACCCAGCAGTCTGGCTGGTTGTGTTCTGCCAACTGAAACAGGAAGACTTGGGCTCTGCCAGCGGGGATTTTCAAGAAGCAGAGCCCAAGACTCCCTGACGGCGGAGTGGGCAGGCAGAGTGGGCTCTGCCCAGGACAGAGTGCCAGGCCTGTCTGCAGCCGCCACTGTCTCCCACACTGTGCACAGGAACCAGCAGGGGCTATAATTTGGTTTGAAGAATTAAGGATGTACACACAATCACTAGAAGATAATTGTTTCTAGGGTGAATACTGCATCGGCCAGCTCTTCGGGACACATATAATGGAACACGCAAGAGAACTGACTAATAATTAAATGCATTTCCAGGAGCCTATCTCCAATATAGATGGATTGTCAAAAACACAGTGAACAAGTTGTTTCAAAGTATGTCATTAAGGTGCGAAGTGTGGCCCAGACATGTTTGCATCATTTAGAAAAATGGATGTGCTTCTGGTTGTCAGATGGCCTTTGTTGGCTGCGACCCCGTGGGGTACAGATCAAGTTATTTAAGAGAAGAAATCTGTCTTGGAGGGGGAAAAAAGTTTAAAAATAGCTACTTTATTTGCTTTTATTTAAAATCTGAGGGCTGGAAGAAGACATAGCCCTCACAGACCAAAGGAAAGAAACTTCACATTTCTAAAACCCTCAAAGTGTAACACACAGGAACATTATTGCGATGTTTTAAGAATGTCACAATACTCTTACTCAAAAACTGAGGAACTTCTGACACAGGAGCACACTGGTAGTGAACTCGAACTCATCGTTGCACGTGAAAATAAGTGCTCTACTTGGCTAACGAGATGCGTGCTGACTAGATCTACAGGAGGTGGACACACCCTCTCAGGGCAAGGCCGGGGGAATGGATGGGGAACACGCATCCTTGGGGGTCCACTGCAAAGCCTGTGAAGGGGAACCACTGTGTCCACTTGGGACCAGCCCCCTCCCCAAAACATGCTCCCGGCTTTTGAGCAGGGAGAGACGCCTGGTGCGGGGCTGGTGCCCGGAGCTCCAGGTGACACGCTGTCACACGCATGTAGGTAACGTGTAGTCCCCTCACTCATCCTTCTTCCCCTGGGTCCAGTCCTCCCACCTCCTGATGGCCCAAGCCACCCACCAGCGCAGTGGCAGGCACCCCTCGAAGCCGGCCTGAGATCCTCAGCCGCTGGGTTTCCTTCTCACCGCCTGGCAGGTCTGGGACTCCAGAGAGGGGTGGCTCGATGGTGCAGTGGTGCGGACGCCCCGTGGGGACGCGAGGCGCGCTCGGGCAGATGCAGAGTTTCACACGTGGGCGTCAGACATGCTGCCCGGACGGGGAGGGTGCGGGGGGCGGGGCGCGGCTGCTCCTCCGCCGACGCCCTCACATGACCACGCACTTGCCCTTCAGCTTCTCTTTCCGCTTCTGCTGCTTGCTCTTCTTGCCGTCGATCTGGAGGCTCACGGTCCTGCGCTTCTCCAGGTTGAGCAGCTCCTGGAACAGCTCCTTCACGTTGTGGTTGAGCTTGGCCGAGGTCTCCATGAAGGCGCACTTCCAAGTGCATGCCAGGGCCTCGGCCTCGCTGCTCTGCACCTCGCGGCTGGGGCTCTCGTCGCACTTGTTGCCCACCAGCATGATGGGGATGCTGTCCACGTCCCCCTTGATCTCGCAGATCTGCTCGTAGATGGGCTTGAGCTCCTCCAGCGACTGCCGGCTGGTGATGGAGTAGACCAGGATGAAGGCGTGCCCCTTGGAGATGGACAGACGCTGCATGGCCGGGAACTGGTGGCTGCCGGTGGTGTCGGTGATCTGCAGCGTGCAGATGCTCTTGTCGCAGCTGATCACCTGCCGGTAGGTGTCCTCCACCGTGGGGATGTAGCTCTCCCGGAAGGTGCCCTTCACGAACCTCAGGACCAGAGAGCTCTTGCCCACGCCCCCGGCCCCGAACACGGCCACCCGGTAGTCGTTGCTCTGCTCTGGCATGTTGAGGGCTCCGGTTGTGGCTGGTCGACGCCTGGCAAAGGAAGCAGATGTTGAGAGAATTAGTAATAATAACAAACCTCCAGAAACGTCGCTTAGCTTTCCTTTGGCAGCTCTTTTTTTTTTTAAATTTTATTTTAATGGTACATTTTCGATATACATATTGATAACATTCATCATAGGGGATTTGTACCTGTACATGACATACCTTGTTGCTTCTTTTTTTCCCGTTCCCCTCCCCTCACCCCCTCCTCCCTCCTTATTTACAAAAGCTTTGTTTCCATTTTTTCTTTCCATTTCTTATTTCTCTTGCCCCTCTGTTCCTTTCCCCCTCCCTTGCTCCCTTTCCCATTTGGACACTTTCTTCCCTTTCCCAATATAATACATTTTAGTGTTTATTTACGCTTCAGTTTCTCACACCAGAGAAACTATGCGGTATTTAAACACGTGTGTCCAATTTATTTCACTTAGGAGTATGGTCTCAAGATGCATCCATTTACCTAGGAATATCTCAAGCTTATCATTCTTTATGGAAGAATGGCTATTATCAACAAATCAGCCAATAACAAATGCTGGCGGGGCTGTGGAGAAAAAGGAACCCTTCTCCACTGTGGGTGGGAATGTAGACTGGTGCAACCGCTATGGAAATCAGCGTGGAGATTCCTCGGAGATTCCATTTGCTCCAGCTATTTCACTTCTTGGTATCTTCCCAATAGAATTAAAATCATTATACCGCAGGGATATATGCACACCCGTGTTTATAGCAACACAGTTTGTAATAGCTAAATCGTAGAAGCAGCCCAAATGCCCATCAACAGCAGAATGGATTAAGAAAATGTGGTATTTTTATACAATGGAGTACTACTCTGGCAGCTCTTTTTAAAAACGGGGTACATTTACTTTCACCCTTCCAGCATAAGAGCAATTCGGATTTCAATGACCAATTTCTGTAATTCTAAAGCCAGGAACTTCGGTCCGTCCTCAGTTTCCCTGGAGCATCCAGTGTACTCAGTAGCTACCTGGAGGTCCTGTTTGCCCTTCCTGACCTTGACCCTGAGCATGTTGCTCAAGCATAGGCCCTACTGCTGGGGGAAAAGATCCAGGGCCGCCCAGGAGGGGCAGAACCCAGGACAGGAAATGGCAGGGAAACTCCCCACGCCCGTCAGGCAATCTCTCTCTCTCTCTCTCTCTCTCTCTCTCTCTCTCTCTCTCTCTCTCTCTCTCTCTCATACACAGACACACACACATACACAAATACAAATAATCACACAATATCTTCCTTGCTAAGTACTGCACTTGCTAGTCAAAAACGAGTGACTTTTTTTTTCCTTCTCAAATACTGGGAGGGGGAACTAGGAAGGCAGAACCTCTTCCTATTTGAGTGTTCATATTAACACATGAAATCCGCACCACCGTGTAAGCAGTTGGTGTCGTTGGCTCTGTTGCACAGTGATGAAACTGGACACAGAAGGACTAGGGAACGTAATATGCCTGATGTCACACAGTAAGGGGTAAGCTGGGATACAAATCAAAAATGGCGCAGACACTGGCCATCTTTCAGGCTGCCTGCAGAAAGGGCTGATCACAGTTCTGTGCTCATTGCTCAAGCCAGAATATAGATGGTCTTGGATAGCTGTTTTATCAAATGATTAAATGATTGCATGTGCTTTATTTTTACAAATAATGAGGACCTGAGTACCACCAGTATAGCTGTGTAAACTACTTATTAGTGGCCATTAAAACTGAATAGAATGGGGTTTGCTTTATCACAAATATCACGTTTCATCTAAGAGATCTGTAAATCTGCTTTCTTCATTTATAAACTATCAAATATCTTTCATCTACCCATTTTTTTAAGGAAGAGTACATCATAGTCAAAAGCAGAAAATTAGGCAACATTCACCTTCTGTACCCACAGTAGACAAGTAATATGTTAACATGAAACATGGAATGTATTCCTTTCTGCGGACATTGTCCTAAATTTTCATTTTCCTAGTCTTAAAAGAAGTTGTGGTATGATAATAAGCATTGCTGAGCAAAATAATTTTCAGAGTCCAGTAAAACATATTAATGGAAGGGAATGAGTTTGTACAATGAATTTATCTCCTACCAGACAGAACATCAGCTTAAAATCCAAGACTGTAATCTCCCCTCTGTCCCATCTTCTGACTGTGTTACGCACGTTTTCCTACATAGCAGTCCAACTGAACATTCAGTCGTTCTTGTGAGCACTTTGGAACCCTAAACCTACCAAGAAACTGAAGAAGCATGTATGCTAAGAAAGAAAATAAAAACATATCAGAAGTTTATTAACAATAAAGAGTGCAGGAGAGCCTGCTTGCGACTTTGACTAAGTCTACTAAGTGCTCTGAGATAATAAAGATCTACCCAAGGGTGCAACATTATGACAAATTGTCCCACGGTTCAGACGTTTTTAAAAAATCACAGCAAGTGGAATCGGATCTGAAGTTTCTCCCTGCATCCTCAAGCTCCTTCTTTGCTTGGAAGGCAAGTTTCATCACTCCGTTTTGCCTACTATTACAGTCATTTAGCTCCAGGCTTGAGTGCAAGAATCTAGCTGGAAGAGAACACATCTTAACAGGTTTTGCAATCTACCATGGCCAAAAGAGTCCTTGGTCCACAGCATATGTTTTCTATGAGTTTGTTCACTATGCGGTCATATGTGTTGAGATGCCTCCATAATTAAACTGGCAACCAAAATACAGAAAGCAAATACGAAACATTAAAAAAAAAAATACTCCTGGCTCCTGTTACCTGTTTGTCTAAAGACATAAGTACCTATTGAGCTTTGGCTAAAGGCCAGGCTCTGGGAAAGGGGCCAGGAAACCACTGGGCAGAGAGTTAAGACCAGATCACTCCTCTTGTGGAACGTGGACTCAAGTGGAGCAGACAGAAATAAAAAAGATAACTTCAGAAATATTTAATAAATTATATCATATCACAGCAAGTGCTGAAAACAGAGATCTGAAGGAACCCAGTCTAGCCTGAGATGTCAGGAAGGATTTCCCCGAGGAGCAGGGAACTGGAAGAGAAACAGGAGCCAGGCAGAGGGGTGGGGTGCGAGCTTCCATGTGCACTTGTGAGCGAGGAAAGGGGCAGTGAATCCCTACGCGCCTCAGTTCTCTGACAGTTCTTAGCCACACTGAAAAGGGCATTCTTCCATCTGAGAAGCATTCATTTATGTCACCAGCATCTGTAAAATACCTTCTAGATACCATGCAACTCAGTGTTCACCCAGGAAGAGGTCCTAGCAGTAGAGGGCAGAAAGGCACAGAACAGTCACCTCATATCCTGCACGGCAGATGCTACGATAAAGCTATAAACCAAGGCGGGAGAGAACCTGGTGGGTCCAGGAAACTTCCTGCTGGGATCTGCCACATGCAAAGGGGTGAAGGGCCAGTCAGCCAGAAGAAATAAGCTTGTAGAAAGGAAGACAGGCAGAAAATAGAGTAGATACTCATGGCTGTCTTAGTTACTTTTCTCTCATTGCTGAGATGCAATTCCTGACACCTGAGGTTAAGGGAAGAGAGGTTTATTTTGGCTCACAGTTTGTAGAGGTTTCAGTCCACAGTCCACTGGGTCCAAGGCAGGGTGGCATGGCAGACAGGCAGAAGGCAGCAAGGTAAGCAAGGGGTGCAAGCAAGCTGGGTAACCAGCTTCTTCCTGTATTTTATATCTTATCCAGGCTGCTGGGATTAGGGTGGTGCCAAACCAATCAGTTGATTGATTTAGTAATCACACGCCCTTAATCCCAGCGTCACACACTCTAGATTGAGCCACCTCTGAAAAAGCCTCATCTATGGCCGCATGAGGCTGTAGGGGGACACAGAGGCACAATAACAACGGCATGGCAGGAAGCGGGTACAACCGGCCTGTGGGGTGAGGAAACAGGTGAGCAGAGGTAACGTCAAGACAAAAGGCAGATGAGAGAAAGGCGGTTGGGAGGAAAGGCGCCGTGATGGGGTCAGGTTGGTAAAGTGAGGAGAGTGGGAATCTGGCAGGCGATTGGGTTTTTGTACAGAAGCTCAGCAGCAAGGTCTAGGCTAATGATAGATGTTTAGATGTCAACCTTGCACAAACAGGACAGTAATATACACAAATCTCCTGTGGGCAGAGTATGGAGAAAGGAAAAGACTAAATGTCAAATCTGATTTGCACTACTAAGCAAGTTACTCAGGCTTCAGCTCTACAACAGAGATAATGACAGAGCCTTCTTCTGCCATGGAGGGCATGTGACAATACCCCTGCACACCCCGCACAATTCCCAGGACAGAGTCTCCCGGCACATTTCAGTAAGAAGGAAGTGAAGGAGGGGCCATAATGAAGCAGCAAGCTGAGGGGTGGAGCCAAGTAGTAAGAAGGCAATAAAAAGCCAGGGAGTGGGAAATGTCAGAAAGACTGAGGGTGAGGGAGGATGAAGTAGTATTTAAAGGGAAGTTATAATGTAATATAATTGCTTATTTAAAAAGAATAAAGTTCTCAAGTTAATAACCTAATCTTTCACCTTAAAATAATAGGAAGAAAAGAGCAAAACTAAACCCAGCAAAAATCCAGGAAAATTTAGAGTGCAGTGGAAATCAATAAAGAATACAGAAATGAGAGAAAGTCAATAAAACTAAAAGCTGGTTCTTTGAAAATACAAACCAAAGTGATAAAATTTTAGCTAGATAGATCTAGCTAAAGCGAGAAGATTCAAATTAGTAAAAGCAGGAATGAAGTAAGAGACACTACTACTGACCTTACAGAAGCGAAAGGATTATAATGGATACAAGGGACTCTATGACTCCTATATGCCAAATGACAACAATTTAGATAATTTAAATGGAATAGACACAAATTACCAAAGCTGACACAAGGAGAAATTAAAAAAAAATGAATAGGACTATAACAGATAAATAGATTAAACTGGCAATCAAGGAAAAAAAAAAACTACTCACATAGAAAAGTCCAAGTATAGATAGCTAAACTGGCGAATTCCAGCTAATCTTTAAAGAAAATACACCAGTTATTCACAAACTTTGACAAAAAAAATTAAAGAAGAAAGGACATTTATGCTTCTATAGATCTTGTTTTATTCTAGTACTAAAGCCAAGCAAAGACATCACAAGAAAAGTATAGATCGATGTCTCTTCGGAATATAGATCCAAAAATTCTCAACGACATACTAAAAACACTGAACTCATCAATATATAAAAAGGATTATACAACATAACCATGTGGGATTTATACCAGGAATGCAAAGTTACTTTAATATGTAAAAATTAAATAACGTGATATACTGTATCAGTAAAATAAAAACAGACAATCTCAGCATTTGCAAAAATGAAAACAGTTACAAAAATTCACACACAAGAATAAAAGGGAGCTTCATCAGTCTATCCAGTCACTTTGCCATCACTGGGACAAAATGCCTGTCACTCATAAACCACAGGAAGAGAAGTTAATTCAGCTCACGGCTTCTGAGGGGTCAGGCTGTGGCTGGCTGACTCCAGGGAGGAAATGGTACGGAAGAAGGGCGCGGCAGAGAAAGGCTGCTGGACCATTGCAGCCAAGAAGCAGAGAGGGCAGAGAAGAGCCTGGGCCAGAGATCCACCCTGCAAGGGTGTGCCCCCACCCCGAGCTGTCTCCTCCAGCTGGGCTGCACCTCCTAACAGCACACCCAGGTGGGAAGGGACGGATCCCTCAGTGAGCACAGCGCCCCTAGCCGCCTACCCGAGCCCCGCCTTCGAACATGAGGGCCTTTTGGGGAACATTTTAGGTCTAGGCCATAAGGTCAAGCACATTAAGGGCACACAGGAAAACCTGCAGCTTGCCTAACACTGCACGGTGAAAGAGTGACTGTGTCCTCCCTGAGATCTGGAGAAAGACCAGGGGGTTGCTCCTGCAGCTTCTAGTCAACATTAGCGAGGGAAACTGAGCAAGAAAATGATTAGGACTTTGCACGCAGGAAAATGAAAAAGAAAACTGCCCCAACCCGCAGATGTCACAGACTTGTAAAGCATTCCACGAAAACAGTTAGGACTATTAATTCAACAAGCTTCCAGAATCTGACATTCATATTTTAAAAATAACCCTCTCAATAAACAATCTGAAAATGAAATTAAGAAAGCAATTCCATTAATGTTGGTATAAAAAAGAACACGTTAAGGGTAAATTTAACAAAAAAAGGTAAAACTTACACTCTGAAAATTACAAAACATCATTGAAAGAAATTGAAGATCTTAAAAAATGGGAAGACAGTGTATGTTCACGTAGCAAAACCCTTAAAATTGTTCAGACGGTAACATTCCCTGAATCATGTACAGATTCAATGTAAGCCCTAAAAAATTCCCACCGGCTATTCTGTGAAAGTCGGCAAAATGAAACCAGTACTGATATAAAAATTCAAGAGACCCAAAATAGCCAAAGCAACATTGGAGGAAAAATAAAATGAAAGGCTAGAGGATACGTATTTTCACTTACTACAGGCTCAAATAAGCCAGTATGATGCCAGCACAAGACGGAGACAGAAATGCACAGAACAGTTAGAGTCTGGAAATAAACTTTCCCGTTTGTCGTCAATTAACACTGACAAGTATCCCAAGAAAATTCAGTGAAGAAAGAACTGTCTTTTCAACAATTGATGTTTGATGAAATGGATATCCACAAGCAAAAGACTGAGGTTAGACCCACTCCTTCACACAATATAAGAATTAGCAAAATGAGCCTAGCATGGTGGCGCAAGCCTGTAATCCCAGCACTCAGGAGGCTGAGGCAGGAGGATCACTGTAAACTCAAGGTCACTGTGGGCTTCATAGTTCAAGGCCAGCCTGAACTATAAAGTGAGACCCTATCTCAGAAAAAAAAAAAAAACACAAAAAATTTTAAAAACCCAAATATGCTCAATGGGAACGATAAATGAGCTCCATTGTACTCATAGCACAAGAAGCAACGTGCTGAAAGAATATATTCACACAGCAAGCAAAAGTAGTCGGAGGAGCAAGGCCGCAGTGACCCGTGGAAGGCGACGGCCGCTGCTGGGTGTAAAATGCTGAACATCTTGATGAGGCGACGCTCACCCAGACGCTGCCCCTGTGCCGTTATATAAGGTGATTATCTGGATTATTTTGGATGAGTTTATTCCTTTAAACTTATCATAGAAATGGAACCCCAAAATTTTTAAAAAATCATTTAAAAAACACAAGGAATGTAAACATCATGTCCTGCAACCATGTGCAAAAAAAAAAAGGAAGGGGACCAAGAGCCTGGTCAGAGGGAGGAAGGGAGGGAGGGAAACGTCATGACAAAGGGAATGAGGACGTGCTGCGCCCACGCACCAACGCTGCCCGAGAACGTGAACATTACGTACCACAAACATGTACTAATAGACGAAAAGAAATTTTTTAAAGCCGAGAAATCCAACAGGATCTGTTCTCACACTACCCCAGTAAGAGGAGTACTAAGGCTGCGCCCCAAGACGGGGGCACGACGGCCGCCTGAGCCTCGTCACTCAGGTTGTATTCTAAAACATACTCACAGGTAAGTGGATCCACCTGGAGAACATGCTCTTACGTGAATAAATCACACGCGTGAGTTCAGTTAGAAATGTTTCTCTGGTATGAGAAACCGCAGCATACATAAAGACAAGAAGACACAACAGATACAGTGAAAAAGAAAGACAATGTTTATAGAAAGGGAGGAGGAGGAAAAGAAGGAAGCGAAAAAGAAAAGAAAGGAAAAAGGGAAAAAATGGAAAAATGTAAATAAAGCTGTTGTAAATAAGGAGGGGAGGGGAGCGGAAGGGGGGTGAGGAAGAGGGGAGGGGACCAAGATGCATCGTGTACAGGTACAAATTAACTATGATGAGTGTGATCATTATGTATACTATGTAGCAAAATATGTTCTCAGTAAATAAAATAAAATATATACCCGATTTGTGTTTTCTAGATATAACATTTGCAACTTCTTTAAAGCTTAAAAGTCAATATTCTGTGCTTTGTCTGCAGGTTGTCTCTAAACCCTATCAAAAAAGAGCATTCACGTGATTTTTGGAAGATTTTTCACCATAAAAATGTAAAGTAACCTGGAACCCTGAGAGGCAAAGGTCATTTTCTTCGATTAAACTTTGCTAACTGAAGAATTATTTTCTGTTGGCAATATTTAGGTTTTTACCTTTCATTCTGAAATTTTTTTCCCTAAATAACTCTCAATTATCAATTTTTAAAATCTCAATCTGACCACATCCTTGAACTTACTGTATGTTTTGGTATAAACATTACTGAGCTGGGCCTGGTGGTGCACATCTGTAATGCCAGCACTCGGGGGGCTGAGGCAGGAGGACCTCTGCGAGTTCGAGGCCAGCCTGGGCTACACTGCAAGACTTTATCTCAAAAAAAATAAAATAAAATTACTGAAAATTTATTTTAGATGGCACTATAGTTGAGATGTGATTTCAGTGTCTCCCCCAAGGCTCCATGTTGTGGAATTTAATCCTGACCGTGAGGAGTTAAGTGAGTAGAAACTTAATCTGACTATAGTGTTTGGAGGAGGAGGAGGATTGGTGAGGATTAAATAAAGTCACTATGGTGGAGCCACCATAATTGGATCCTGGTGGTTTAATAGGGAGAGGCAGGGAGACCAGAACACACACATGCACACACACACACACACAGGCACACACGCTCACACACGTGCGTGCACAGGAAATCCCTGTCTCTTGCATTTTGCTCCTTGTGCCACTTCAGCACTCTGCCAGCAAGATGGCACCACCCGATGCCACCCCTGGACTTGCGACTCAAGAAGAATGAGCCAAAATAAACCTCTTCTCTTCATAAAGCAGCTGTCTTGGGTATTTCCTTACAGTAACACAAAACGGTCTAATACAGATGGTCTTAAAATTTCTGAGCTCATGCTCTCTCTGGGACAGAACCTGCAATTGGGAAGTCAAACTAAGCTGAAGTCTTTCTTCTTCAGATTTTAACAATTATTTTATTTTTATTCTTACCATCCAAGGCTGTTTATGTGAACTCCAAAACCAATAGGATTCTCTTTCCTTGATAGGAAATTAGTGTTTTATTTTCCTTATCTTTGAAAAGGCCAGTATCTTTGAACCTTGGAGTTGTGATGTCTAACCAGGATATATAGAAAACTGCTTTTCAATTTTTTTAAGTTTTATCTTGGGGTGAGGAGAAGAGGTAAGAAACCTGATGCCTTCCGCAACTTGGGGAAATTTTCTTCTTTAAATTACAACATCCTGCCCCCTGTCTGTTTCCTCTCTTCCTAGACCCTCTATTAGACGACTGATTACCCACCTTCTTCACTCCTCCAGGCTCTCCTCCCTTATCTTTTCACTAACCCTTCCTGTGCGCCGCTTCTTCTGTTTTCACAGCAGCACCTTCTTAGCTCAGGAAGAGCGACACCAGGGCGAACTGCAGAGAGAGCTCGCTGGAGCCTGCTGCTCTCCCGCTTATCAGAGCTCCCCAGCCGCGTTCATCTGGTCCTTCTCTGTCCTCTTGTTGGCTTCCCCAAAATGGGTGCCAGCCTCCAGTTTCCCATGTGGCATCTAGGAACACCGGGGAGACAAATGGGTCTCCAGAGAAGCCGGGTCTGCTCACCCGAACAGGGAGGCCGTCTGCATGAGCTGAACTCAGCTGGACTCATCCGTCCCTGCGTCTCCCACATCTCTGCACCCCTCGCATGTGCGCAGGCCGACAAAGGGAAGGGTGAAGGAAAGGGGCCACCCTACCACCTTGCCTCACAGTGGCACCCAACGTGAAGAGGTGTGTCCATGAGAACTCAAAGTCAGATCTTTTCAATACTGAAAATCAACTAAAGGCCTCGATTCTGGGGAAAATGAATTTTGATGTCCTGGGACACAAAAGGTTCCCACTCAAGAATCCTTTGGAAGGAATTTGGGTCCTTGTGAATGAAATAGGAGGTACATCTCAGATAAAACAAACCCACAATCTTTATCCTTATTATACCTAGAAATAATCCTGTTTAAAAAAACAAATAGAGTTGCCCCATGTATGCATGGATTCCACAGCGACAGAATCAACCAAACACGGGTTAAAAATATGAGGGAAAAAATGTGTGTCATTGCCGAACATGTACTAATGAGAACTTTTGTTCTCATTAGTCCCTAAACCAGCAACAGTGAACCTTCTAGAGCTTTCAATGATACAAACACCTCGCTGTGGCATGCGTGCCACAGCTTCACCGCTGCTGCCCTAAACCACGCAGTGTGACTACTATTTACACAGTGTTTATACTGCATTCATATTATAAGTAGTCTAGTGATGACTTAAAGCATACATGTACAAATGCCCCGTGATAAATGTAATCAATCTGTACTGCAAACATGTACTAATAAAAAAATAAAAATAAATGAAGTATACATAAAGATGTGCGTAGGTTCTATGCAAACACAACACCACTGTGTAGAAGGCACTTGAGCACTTTGCTGTTGGCTTCCTGGAACCTGCAGACATCGAGGTGTGACTGTATGTGAAGAATGGAAGAATTCAGCTCCTTAGGGATGAATGCTTGGAAATGCCTGATAAGGTAGCACACTGTCCTGCCAGAATCCTCCCACCTGCGCTGTGAGCGCCACGGAAAGTGTGTGTCCCCAAAGGGCGTAAGTGGGCACCAGCCACCACATTTCCCACAGTGCTTTCTCCTCATAACACTGACCCATTATTCACTTAAACAAATTCCATATTTAAACTTCATGCTTGACAACCCATTTAAGCTTATCGATAGTACAAGGTGAATGAGTTATATAAGTAAAAATAGGGACTATTTCTGATACTACAACATGAATAAGTATATCTTAAAAAGAAATTAATAAACAGCTCTCAACTAAGCACAAATTTTCCAGGAAGGTACAGTTGTCTAGGGAAGATATAATATACTTTATATAATGTATGTTCAGACTTGTGGTTTACATAAAGGTTTCTTCCAGGACCTTCTTAGCTGAACCTAAAATAGGAAAGATTTACTTGATAGTGGGAAATGCTTTTCTGGCTATGAAGGAGACATCCATGGCTTGTCTTTCTCCATAAAAGCCAAACTCTCTTCCAGGAACTTCATTTTCCGGTCTCATGGGGACACCCTCCCTGCTGCACAGAGCAGGCGCAGGAGTGGGGGGCACAGCCAGGAGGGTCTCAGGTACTTGTGACAAGATGCTCTTGGACTGGAAAGAGTACAATCAATTATTTTTAGGAATTTGATCTCTAAGAAGCAAATAAGTCCGTATCTCAAGGTTTGCTGAATTTTGTCTGAAACGATTTCACTTGGGAAAAGAAAGAAGGTTAGGGATCAAAGAAAACGCTGTCAGTGACCCTTTTAAAACTGCCCAGATCTTGACTTCATTTTTGCCAATTTCTGCTTTCTTCATTTTCTTTCAATGTGGGTAAAGGAAATAAAAAGGAAAATTATGTCAACAATAAACAATACAGTCATCCTGGTCAATCCCCAGCACAGCATGCTAATCCCTGCAGGGAGACAAATAGTAAAAGATAAAGACAAGC
>PVJO010026259.1:0-21384 GCA_004026905.1 Hystrix cristata
TGGAATAATTGGCTTACCACATGCCGAAAACTAAAACTAGATACATGTCTCTCACCATGTACTAAACTAAGATCGAAGTGGATCAAAGACCTAAACATAAAAACAGAAACAATAAATCTCCTGGAGAATGAAATAGTAAAAACTCTCGAAGACATAGGGGTTGGAAAAATATTTATGAATAAAACTCAGACTGCACGGGAAACAATTCAAAGAATTGATGCTTGGGACCACATCCTATTAAGAGGCTTTTGCACGGCAAAACATCATTCTATTTTTAATAAAGTCCAGAAAACTGACTGAAAGTATCACCAAAGAAACTGGAAAATTACCAAACATGATAGCTTCTGTCCAGGCATCCTTTAGAGAATGACATTTTCGTTAAATCCTGTGTGGCAGGCCCAGACACACCACCGTGATCCCCAGGAAAGACAGGATCCTCAAAGCCTCATGTGCTCATATTTGGGGCTTTTTTGGAGGTGTCTGCAGCAAGGCAATGTGATGGTGGGATTAAAGCCATGTGGCACTAGATTAGCACGCTGATTGGTTTAGCGCAGTTCTAAGTGTTGATAATGGGAGGGCCTGACTTGGGTTTGAGTGGCTTGTACTCTGGATGGGATAAAAGAGAAAGGAAGATTTCTACTGCTTGCTGTCTTCTGCCTGCCATGCCATGAACTGGTTTTCCTCTGTGATGACCCTCTGCCAGGCCACCCTGCCTTGGAGCTAGCTATGAACTGAAACCTCTACAAACTGTGAGCTGAAATACACCTTTCCTCCTTAAACTTGTGAATGTTGGGTATTTTGTCCCAGAAAAGTAATTAAGACACTATCTGTGGGCATCTGGAACACAACACAGCTCTAAAGGACCTCTTGGGTTGTATCTGAGGTAATGTCGGTTTTGTGTCCAGCAAGGGAATCTTCACTGAGATCAGAGTAAAACAATAAGTTGCCGTCTGGGCTTCCTGCTGCTGCTGTGGCACTAGTAAAGTCCCTGTGCTGGCCCAGCACACTGATCTGGGGCCAGAGATGACCTCCTTTTTCCAGGCTGTACAATTCTTAGTGGTATCATTAAAATACTGAGTAATGTACAGCTGAGGAAGTCTGGGAACAAAACGGAAGCCAGCAAAGCCCCCTGCCGGGCACACTGACCATCTTCCTCTTTTTTGTGTGCTGATCATCCAGTAGGTGTTTGACAATGGCAGCATCTACAATCCTGAAAAACTTGACGTTAGCCTGGAAACTGCATTCTTGCTTTCTGGAGGGTGTCCAATGTTTCCAGTGTTTGCAGATTGCTTACTCAACTGTTTCCATCTGTGCTCCATTCTGTCCTCAGTGGGTACAAGTAGGCCCCTGCTTTGTCTGTGGAGACTGATTATACCTTCCCACTTACTGAAAAACTCAAAGCCTGCTTTGGCAGACTCATCTGCATATGTGGTTGCAACACCTGCTATTGTGGCTGCCCCAGCCAAGGTCGAAACCAGGGAAGAGTTGGAGGGACCAGATGAGGATAGAGGACTGGGCACTTTGATTAATCACCAGAAGCAAACCAGTCAGCTGGCCTGATTGGCAAAAGAAGGAGACAAAGGCATAATTCTCTTAAAGAAAAGAACACGATGAATCAAATAGATCAAAAACTCTACAGGAAAATCAGTACCCAAATATCTAAAATACAATATAAGGATACATTAGCATTTTCCAGGATGGACAGTTGAGACTATACTATCTCAATGCAATTTAAAAGGATTTAAGTCAAACAATGTATTTATTTTTTTTTTATTTCATTATTTTTTAGCCAAGAACATGTATTGGTACATTGCATATATAATGATCACATTCATCATGATTGTTTTGTGCCTGTACATGGTGCCTCTTGGTTCTCCCCCCTCTTCCCCACCCCTCACCTCTGTTCCCTCCATCCCTATTTACAGCAGGTTTATTCACATTTCTCCATGATTTCCCTTTCCCCTTTCTGTTTTTGCCCTTCCTGCTTTTCCCCCTTCCCTCTTTCTAGTACTCCTCTCCTTTGTATATTATCTTCCTTTTATATAATATCTATTACATCTCTTTGTACTATTTACAGTTACGATTTCTCATATCAGAGAAACAATTCGTTGTGTACTGATAAGTGTCTGATTTATTTCACTTAACAGTATGTTCTCAAGGAACATCCATTTACATACAAATGACTCTAGTTTATCCTTGTTTATGGTGGTGTAGTACTCCATTGTGTAGAAAAGCCACATTTTCCTTAGCCATTCATTGGTAAACAATGAATTTCTTTAACCATGAAGAAATAATATTAGAAATCAATGACAAAATTATTGAGAAATTCACAAATAAATACTAAGTAAACAACATGATCTTGCATAACAAATGGCTCAAAGATAAAACCAAATAATAATTAAGCAAATCAATAAAATCACAATTTCCTTAGTTCTTAAGGTTTGCAATATTAAAAATCTGGAGATTACTGACTTTCAAGAACAGAAGATGAGTATTAATAAAAGTAATCAGAAAAGTGGAGACATTACTCCCAATCAGACAGAAATAAAAAGGATTATAATAGAATATTGTGAACAATTACATACTAACTGATTATACAATATAGATGAAATGGACTAATCTCCAGAAAGACAAAGGTAGAAACACCAACAGTTTAAGCAGATCTATCAAAAAACAAACAAGCAAACAAACCAACAAAAAATTACTGCTTTAGTCACTTTCTAGTGGATTGGAAAAAATGTTCGACATTTACAGTTTAAAGGAGGAGGAGACAT
Organism: Hystrix cristata; assembly: GCA_004026905.1. Taxonomy (NCBI): domain Eukaryota; kingdom Metazoa; phylum Chordata; class Mammalia; order Rodentia; family Hystricidae; genus Hystrix; species Hystrix cristata. The sequence goes on from PVJO010026259.1 coordinate 2,775, forward strand.
TTATTTTGACTCACTTCTTCACTGGGTTAGATCGAGCTTGGCTGACTCCAAGACTGAAACCTCATGGTGGAAGGACCCATCCAGGAAACCTGCTGATGGCAAAGAAGGGAGGAGCTGGGCACAAGAATATACCACTGTGGGTCATGGAACCGGTGACTCACTTTCTTTGACCAGGATCCACCTCTGAACACAAGACTTTTGAGGGAAATTTTATTTTTAAACTGCAATAACTACATACAGAGTAAAGACAGGGCCCATATCGCTTGACTAATGAACTATGAACAACTACTTGAAGAAAAAAGTAATTCTTCACATAATAGAACATAAATAATTCTCATAACATTTTTAATAAGGCTCTGATATTAAAACTACACCAATGAATCACAAGAGAAAAGAAGCAAACTAATAGCTGAGTATGAACACAAAACCTCTTCGAAAAATACTGATAAAACCAAAAACAAAGCATAGCAAAAGAATTATATAAATGAATAAATATAATTAATATCTCAACTGCTATGATATTTTGACCTGAAAAGGCAATTGATAAATACACCATATCAGTATATTCAATTCACAAGACACAATGTGAACATCAAAAAATCAATAGCTCCTCCATACACCAATAATGAACTACCTGAGAAAGAAATCAGGAAAACAATCCCATTCACAACAGTTTAAAAATAAGTAACCAAAATACCTAGAGATAACTAACCAAAGGCTTCAGAGACCACTACAGTGAAAATTACAGGAATCTAAAGAAAGAAATAGTACACGACAGTAGGAGATAAAAAGATCTCCTATGTCCTGAACATATTACCAAAAGAGATATCTAGAAAAAAGTGGTTGTTAGGCTAAGGTTAGCTAGAATCCATTGTTAAGTCTAATAATTAATAAATTAATGGTTATCATATTAAAATACTGGGAGTTGTACTCTAGCAAAATAGTGGCAGGGATTCTATCAATTTTTGAGTGTTGACTTTTAACCAGCTACACTATTGAATTTGATTATTAAATCTAGAAGTCTTTTGGTAGAGTTTTTGGGGTCTTCATTGTAAAGAATCATGTCAGTAGTAAATAATGATAATTTAAATTCTTCTTTCCCAATCCATATTTTTTTTATTTCTTTCTCTTATCTAATTGTTCCAGCTAATGTTTTGAAAACCAGGTGTAGTGAGCATACTTGTGTTGTTCCTGATTTTAGAGTGAATTCTTTCAGCTTCTCTCCATTTTCTATGAGGTTGTCTGTTGGATTGTCATGCATGACTTTTATTAGGTTGAGAATAAGATCCTCTAGTCCAATTTCCTAATTTTAAAGCTTCATTTCAACTTATCAATTTAAACTCTTTCCTGGTCTTAGCCATCTCTCATTATGGAAGGACGTGGGGTGCTACATCATCTGGCTGGTTATTTATTCTGTGGATTCCATCAAAGGTAGCTGGTTCATAAGCAAAAGAAGCCAAAAGTTTAGCCTGTAAAAAAAGTACCAACAAATGTTGCACAGCTGACTAAAGGAGGAAGCCACATTTCAAAGATCCAATATCGCCACCTACTGGGGAAAGTTTTAATTTAACTTTTAATTTAATTCCAGAAGAAATTTACTTTTCACACTAAAGATAACATGTTGAAAGTCATGGTAAGCTATATGATCAATTTACAAAAAGGATCATTTAGTAACAGGTGAAAGATTTATATGATCTGAAGAGAAACCAGAGTGAAAAGGATTATTTAGATCATTATAAAATAATGTTATCTTAAAAGTGCAAAACCACACATACATATGCTACCGGTATTTAAAAAAATCTGTTATATTAAAAAATCTGTTAATCTATTTGACGTTTAAAATAATGAAAGTAATAGCCACTAAAACTGAATATCTCGAGATTAATAATTCTGATAATGTTTGAACAATATGTTAGACTTTAATAAATAAATTTAGGCTTATACTCAATAGTGAGACTATTTTGTAAGTTTTTAAGTATTTTTTTACAAAATATTTACCAATACATATTCACACTTCAGAAAAATAGGAATGCCATACACGCTAACCCTACACATTTATCAAGAATAAAGCACAACATATTTGGGGTGTGAAAAGTCCAATAATTTTGTTTTTGCATCTTGCAAGGCTTTCCTGCAAAAACAAAACAAAACAAAACAAAATTTAAAACCTACATTTGTAGTTACTCATTTAAGGAACAACCAGATTCCTTAAAAATAGTTCACAGTCACTTTACAGTGAGTCCTTTTAGGCTTTGTAAAAGTTAACATTAAATAATATAACCAACATTCTTATTAATAAACCAAGTATCACCATTCGTTGGACTTTTATAGGAAAACAAAAAGTATTTTTCTAAACCATACTTAATGTGCTGTCTTATACAAACTATTGCTTTTCAAATATTTTAAATGAATAAATATGACCCATAATCATCTTACAATTTATTATTCAACCCTATTTTTTTTCTAAATTATTAACCTATTTTAGACAAAACTGCACTTTAGTGACATTCTTCTTTTCTAGATACATATTGTCTGTTATGGCTTGTATCTAGTTTTCCCCTGAAACCCTCATATACTCAGAGGTGGGACTTCTGGAAGCTGACCAATCATTGGTGTGATGCTGGATTAGTCTATTTACAGCTGAGTGTGTTTTAGGGAGATGAAGCCCAGTGAGAAGAGGTGGGGCACTCTGGATGAAGGCTTCATGGATATATTTCTATTGCATCAAAATTGAGGCCCGCCTAATCAGTGGTTTACACATTTTATTCTTTTGTTCTATTCTCTGATGACTCTAATTTGGTGTTAAAAAGAAGAAAAAATAAAGAAAAAAAACAATTTAGGAACATCAAAATTTTCCTATGTAAGAAGACACAAACTCAAATTATCCTTAACTAAATTTTGCCATTTTTCTAAATACTTGCTAGTTGCGATACCATAACACAAATCCAAGTTGAGTAATGAATATTGATTATACCCTTAACATTTCCTCCTTCCTTGAGTTTTCCTTTCTCATTTGTGTCGAGATTAATTTTCTCTGGAACATTGCAACCTTCTATGATAGCTTCTGATATTTGAGTTTGAGTCACTGTTATCTGCTGCTTCCAAGGTCAGTTCTCACATTTTACCCCAAGTCTAATTTTTCCTACAAAGTCTTGACTTTAGTTTGGATGTTTACAGAAATTTAGGAAGACTCAAAAACACTAGATTACTCTTTCTATATATGTCTTCCTGGATGAGCCAAAAAGTTTCTTCTGACTCAATAATGAGATGTGACATCGAGGCTCTCCTATGAGGACATTACACATCCCAGGGCATTCCACAGATATATCTACCCTGTGGAGTTAAGAGAAAAAGTGCCCTGATCTTTGGCAGCCTTATAATCAGGTACTCATGACATTCCTTACTAAATGGAACACATTGGTAATGGTGATAAAAGACAGAAAAGCAAAATGGCAAATTTTGATAATCAAAGTGTGGAATGAGAAAGGGTGAATGGGTGCAAACAAAAATTCTAACAAATACTCCGAAACAGTAAGAGGGTATGCAGTAAAACAAGAAGTTTACAATAAGCCAAAGACTGTTGGTTAAAGTGAAGGGAAGTCCAAGCCCCAGAAAGGACTCACTGAAATTCAACATTCGCCCTATGAGGAAAAACAATCCACCCGCACAGATGAGCTGTGCCGGTCTGTGGTGCTGGCCAGGAGACTCCTCCAATGAAAGTGAGTCATCTTTCAACTAACAAAACAAATTATATTGCTTAAGTATACAGAATCAAAATGTTAATTTATTATTAAAATAGTTAATTCAAAAGGGTAAACATAAAATAGCTTTATATACCCTAGCTGAAATTACTCGTAGAAATTTTAGGGACAGTTGTATTAAATGAGAATGCATTTTCAGTTAGCTAGGCCATACTTTGCACCAATACAATAATGTTTTCCTATGTCACATTTAATCAAAGTTACTATAGGGAAATTCAAGATAAAATTAGTGCTTTATCTTATCACACAAATTGCAACGGACATCTCTAAACACACTCTAGTTTTTCTAAACTTCTTACATTTCTTCCCCAAAACCCAGGCACCAAGTTACAAAAATCCAAACTTTCTTGTCACACAAATAGTTCAAGAAAGTTGAAACACAAATTGGCACATTAGAGACCTCAAATTGACTCAGATGTCCCAAACTGGCTCATTAATCCAAAATTGTTTTATAAGGCCCAAACTGATTCACAAGAAGCCTAAAGAGAAGAAAAAGGAAGAAGAAGGCCTGGCATCCACCACAGGGGACAGTATACCATGTGACAGACTGCGCCAAAACTTCATTGAAAAATTCATTTTCATTTTATGAAAAGTAGCACGGGTAGTTGATGTTAGAATGAAGAAAAAAGAATTCTGAAATAAGTAGGGACTTTCTTAATTCTCTTTCCCTAGAGGTGATTAGCCATGAGCAAAGCCATTAGCAGCTCGTATCTAAATGGCTCCATCAGCAGGTAGCCAAATTCTGTTACTGAGGACCCTGCTAGAGTCAAAAATCTGGGCCTTGATTTTCTAAATTTATCCAAACACTCATTGTCACAAGCACAATCAAAACCCAGAAATCTGAATTTCTTAACAATTTGGCCAAACAGGCAGGATGGCCAGTCTGCTCTCAAATGCACACAGGCGCTGTGACCTACACTGCAGTAGGAAAAGGCCAGGAGCTCTACCTGGTAGACTCAACCAGGCTTCGACCAACAGTTAGCTCAGGAAAACCCTGAAAGACAACATTTGTTGTAATTTCTTTGCGTTATAAAGTTCGATAGAAATTAATATACAGTCAGAGGGTCTAGGCCTTCAGAGAAGTCAGCACAAAAAAATAAAGATATCAGAATTGTGACTGGAGGAACATGTGAAGGCCAGGCCTCAAAATGAAGATGCAATGGTCAGGCCTACATACCTCCCTGAAGGACAAACAGCACTTAAAATCGTACTGTAATTAGTACCACCTGGTCTAGTAGGTCCACACAGGCATCAGATGCCCAGGTGGGTGACCAGAGCATCTGGACCCAACCTTTCCCAAAAATACCTTTGTTCTTCCCATGCACCTTACTCTCTTACTCTCTTTCCTGTTGGATCAATATTAGCTAAGTGGCTGTAGTTGTAATCCTATACAGGTTGAATGGAGTTTGACCCACGTTGTACCCATGTTGTGACTTTGCTGTGTAAGTTATCCCTGACAGAGGCCCATGGTGGTCACACACTCAGAACCCGTCCTGGAAATCCAGGAGCTATTCTTCTTCCCCTTATTTTCAACAAAATTCTCCTAACTTCTTCCTTTGATTCATGACTTCATTCCTTAAAGTTATGGGACCAAGAACTCAACACATTTGAAATATAACAGAGGGGGAGTCATATTTCTACTATATCTTTTTGGAGGCCCCAGTGAGATAAGTGGAAGGCGATAAGAGTTTGCTTTTGTTTCATGACACCCTTAGTATTTTGACTGGAGTCTAAATTATGATTCCTTTAGGAAATCAAAAATTGTCATCCATTGTTTGCTGATTGCTTATGCCTTTTGTGGTTGTTTGTTCTTAAACTCTACTTGTACTTGGATAAATACCTTGGAACATATACAGGTTAATAGTAAAGATAAAAAAGCTTATGTTAAATGCTGTGTCATTTTGTCTACCACTTCTATGGGCCACTATCCACAATTTTTCTGCATTTTTGGCCTCTATTTATTTAACATGCTTATCAAATTTATATTTCCTGACACCCAAAGTTATAGGAAGAAAGATTCATTTCAGCTCACAGTTTGAAGAGGTCTCGTTCCATAGTTGACTGGCTCCAAAGCAGGGTGGCATTGAAGAGGGGCATCCCAGAGGAGAAAGAAACCATTTGAGAGCAAGCAGGAGTCAGCAAAGAAGTAGCAGTGTGCCTTTCCTCATCTTTTACCACATCCAGGTTACAAGTCTTTTAAGTGGTGTCACCCACGTCCAGGGTGGGCCTTCCCATTGTCAACACTCAGAACTATGATAAATCAATCAGTAGGGTAGTCTAGTACCACACATCCTTGATCCCAGTATCACATACCCTAGTACCAGCCACCTCTGAACAGCCCCACATTTGATGAAAAAGTAACATATTTGATTCTATTAAATATGCTTATAAATTGATGGTGCACACAAATACATTATGTTGAACCATTGAAAAAGTCTGATCTTTTATTTTTGAGAGTAATTATTCTAGAAAAACAATAGACATCTAGAAATAAGGACTAATTAAAATACATTTTCATCTAATAGAGATTAGTAATTTAAGAAAATAAACTTTGACCAATAAAATTTAAAGATGATTAAGGGCCACTCTGGTTCATGATTTTAGTTTAGTTTTTTCTACTCTTTATTAGTATCTGTTTGCAGTGTATAATGTTTATATTCCTTGTGTGAAGTTGTTCATAATTTTAAAATACACTAAAATCAAATAATTGTATAACTCATGTAATTTTTATGCTATAAAATACCCAAAATGAATTTTAGGTAGCAGTCATTTTTTCAGAAAATATTTATTTACTCTAAATACCTCAATTAAAGAAAAGTATCCCAAATAAACATAACTGTGGTAATTTATTGGCCTATTAATAAAATGAATTTATTTATGTGTCCTAAGGCTAACTTTTATAATAGAGACTAGAAAAACATGCCTACTTCTATGCATTAGTTGAGTTGTTATTGTTTTCTTATCTGGTCTTCGCCTGAATTATATTCTTAAAAATTTCTTTTTGTGTCATTTTGTCTTTGAAAGGGAATTGTGGAAAATTCAGAAAGAAAAACAGGCTTTCGACACTGCAAATGTGATGTGTGTATGTGTGTGTGGGTGTAGGACAGTTGAGGCATCTGCAGTGCTTATGCAATTTGTCCAAACATTGAATATGAGTTTATAAATAATAGCTGGTCTAAAAATAATTGAAAATTCACAGATAAGTCTATACATTAAGTGTGGACAGGGACTTGATGCTGAAATATTTATAACTTTAAAACATTATTTAATACATTCCAAAATTCTTACACTCAAGAAATTTAATTTGATGGTATTTTTTTTCCTTACCTTTAGTCAGGGTAGAAAAAAATAGGTGAAAGAAAACAAGAAAATTTGTAGTTTTAAAATTGCACTTAAACAAAATTGCAGCTTCTAATTAATTTTCCTTCCAGACTAATTGCTCCTAAATTCCTAAACCTTAAAAGAAATGTCCCATGCTTTCTTCTGTAAAATGGAACCTTCTCCTGTAAATGGGCTCTTGGCTTTCATCTGTAAATTGAGCCCCCAATTTTTCTCTCTTTACTATAGATCCACACATAGACCTCCACTGAAAGACCAATTAAAAAAAAAAAATCAGCCTCAGATCCTAACACACTTCTCTTCAGGGCCTGCCTGCTTTCTGAGTGAGTACATTTTTTTTTTTCTACCTAATAGACCTTTCTAATGCCTCTCACAGCATCTTGTAATTCTTCTCTGTGTTCTATGCCAGAAAACCTACAACTTACTTCATAGGTGGGTGACTGGAGGTCCTATCTTTTCACTTGGGAATGTCTTCAGACCCATGCTGGTGACATGCTTTGACAAGTCATCAGGATATAAACTAAGGGACTCACTGTGTTAAATTCAATGAAATGCTTCTCTTTTCTTTTAACTTTTTGTCCACTGAGTGCAAGAGCTTCTCTCTCTCTACAAAGCTCTGCAGCTTAATTTCCTTCTCAGCAGTCAGAACCTCCTTAAAACCAGACAGCATAATCCCTCCTGACCTGTGTTACACATTGATCTTCCCCTTAAACAAACAAAAAATTCTCCCATTTCTTTAAAATATGAATCAATATTCACAGTTTTTCTTCTCCTTCCCACTTTCTTTCTGCAACCAGAGAAGAAATGCAGTCACCCAGGAAAGGCAGGGGGAAAAGGAGTATTATAGACAGCTAAGTTAGGGACAAATATTACAGGCAGTCAGCCAGGCTGGGCCCTTGAGGGAGTCAGTGCAGAAGATAACACGTCACAATTTTGGCGGGAGCACATCTGTTGAGGGCCAGGCCTCAAGATGAAGGTGGAATGACCAGGCCTACGTGCCTCCCCCAGGCATAAACAATAAATTGAAAATTATACTATATTTGGTATCATCTGGTCTAGTAGAGTCTAGCTAGACATCAATCACCCAGGTGAGCTACCAGGACCTCCCAACTCATCCCTTCCTAAAATTGCCTTTGTTCTTTCCACATGCCCTTGCTACATGACCTGCTTCTCCTAGGTAATATTGGACCAATATTACCTAAGCAGCTATAATTGTAGTCTTATTGGTTGATCACAGTTATGACCCATGTATTCACCTGTGATTTTGTACCCACCTCCTGATTTTGCTCTATAAAACTTTCTCTGATAAGTAGAGTATGTGGCAACCCACTTTCAGGTTCGTTCCTGTCTCTTGGGAGCGATCTCTCTCAATACATTTTTCCTACTCTTCATCTGTTGTTCCTTAAATGCATTCTTTGATTTGGGGGAACATGAACTTGGTATATCTGACATCTATAGGTTGGGAGTTACATAATTTCCCTTACATCATGAGGACTCTCTATAGACAGATGGCAAGGAATCGTGACATAGAAAGGAAGAATCACTGCTCCTTGCTCAGCCTTTAGAGAAGGCTACTCAAATATCCTGGCTGTAATGCAGGGTTTGGTTGTGTGTGTCTGTGTGTGTGTGTATGTCTGTAGGCTGGGGACTTCAATTTCTTCTCTAGCCATGTAGATGTCATCAGAAGAGGAAAGTGGGTCATGTCAAATAACTGGGTCTCCATTCAACAGTTCCCCCTTATCTTCTGTTGGGTCAGCCACATCACATTGACAGAGAAAGGGAAGCAAACATTCTCCAGCCACACCTTGCCAGTCAAACTTGCACCAGGATCTGAAGCATGCACACCGCTAAACCCCAGAAATGGATGCCATCAGGCCTTTTCTACCTTCCGTGAACACACCTCAGAGAATGGCTCTGCTTCAGCCACAGGTGTCACTGCCTTTCATGTGGTTCCTGGGTCTTAGTGCCGTCTTCTGTGCTGCTGTTTCTGAAAGGAGAGCTCTTCTCTGAAGTTTTGCTGGGCCATGTCTCTCATGCCGATTTATTCTGTCCCCTCATCTCTTTTTTTTTAAATTTTATTTTAATGGTACATTTTTGATGTATATAGTGATAACATTCATCATAGGGGATTTGTACCTGTACATAATATATTTTGTTGCTTCTTTTTTTCCCATTCCCCTCCCCTCACCCCCTCCTCCCTCCCTATTTACAAAAGCTTTGTTTCCATTTTTTCCTTCCATTTCTTATTTCTCTTGTCCCTCTGTTCCTTTCTCCCTCCCTTGTTCCCTTTCCCATTTGGACATTTTCTTCCCTTTCCCAATATAATACATTTTAGTCTTTATTCACACTTCAGTTTCTCACACCAGAGAAACTATGCAGTATTTAAACATGTGTGTCTGATTTATTTCACTTAAGAGTATGGTCTCAAGGTGCATCCATTTACCGAGGAATCTCTCAAGCTTATCATTCTTTATGGCAGAGTAGTACTCCATTGTATAAAAAAACCACATTTTCTTAATCCATTCCACTGCTGATGGGCATTTGGGCTGTTTCCAAGATTTAGCTCTTACAAACTGTGCTGCTATAAACATGGGTGTGCATATATCCCTGCGGTATAATGATTTCAATTCTTTTGGGAAGACCAAGAAGTGGAATAGCTGGGTCAAATGGAATCTCTAGTCCTAGTTCCCTGAAGAATCTCCACACTGATTTCCATAGTGGTTGTACCAGTCTACATTCCCACCAACAGTGGAGAAGGGTTCCTTTTTCTCCACAGCCCCTCCAGCATTTGTTATTGGCCGATTTGTTGATAATAGCCATTCTTTGTGGAGTAAGGTGGAATCTCAGGGTTGTTTTGATTTACATCTCTCAAATGACCAGTGATATTGATCATTTTTTCATATGTCTATCTGCTGTTTCTACTTCTTCATCTGAAAAGTGTCTATTCATTTCAGTTACCCACTTTTGGATTGGATCTTTAAATTTGGGGGTTCTGATTTTTTTGAGTTCTGTATATATTTGAGATGTTAGTCCTTTGTCAGAGGAATAGATGGTAAAAATTTTTTCCTACTCTGTGAGTTGTCTCTTCACCCTGTTGGTAATTTCTTTTGCTGTGCAAAAGCTTTTTAAAAAGATCAGGTCCCAGTTGTTGATTCTTTGTGATATTTCCTGGGCAACTGGGGATTTGTTTATAAAGTCTTTGCCTACACCTATGTCTTCAAGAGTTCGACCTATTCTATCTTCCAATAGATTTAGTTTTTCTGTTTAATATTTAGATCTTTGATACACTTTGATTTTAGCTTAGTGCATGGGAAAAGATAGCATTCTAGTTTTAACCTGTAGCTTGTGGAGAGCCAGTTTTTCCAGCGACATTTATTAAAGAGGATATTTTTCTTCCAGTGAGGTTGTTTTGCCCCTTTGTCATAGATAAGGTGACTGAGAGTGATTGAACCTGTTTCTGCATCTTTTAATCTCTTACAGTGGTCCTGGGGTCTGTTTTTGTGTCAATACCATGCTGTTTTTATTACAGTAGCTTTGTAGTATAGTTTTAGGTCAGGGATTGTGATGGCCCCTGCTTTGCTTTCAATGCCCAGCATTGCTTTTGCTATTCTAGGTTTCTTTTGGTTCCAAATAAATTTTAGGGTTGTATTCTCTAATTCTGTGAGGAATGCTATGGGTAATTTAATTGGAATTGCCTTAAATCTGTATAGCAGTTTTGGGCATATGGCCTTTTTCGCTATATTGGTTCTTCCTACTCAAGAGCAAGGGATATCTTTCCACTTTCTGATATCTTCTTCAATCTCCTTTTTCAAAGTACTGTAGTTTTCGTTGTATAGATCTTTTACTTCCTTCATTAGATTGATTCCTAGGTTCTTCATTTTTTTGGAGGCTATTCTAAAAGATGTTGTTTCCCTAATTTCTCTCTCAGTGAGTCTGTTGTTTGTGTACAGGAATGCTATTGATTTCTGCATGTTGGCTTTGCATCCAGCTATGCTGCTGAATTTGGTTATTAAATCTAGAAGTCTTTTGGTGGAGTTTTTGGGGTCTTCTATATAGAGTATCATGTCATCTGCAAATAATGATAATTTAACTTCTTCTTTTCCTGTCCTTATTCCTTTTATTTCTTTCTCTTGTCTAATTGCTCTGGATAATGTTTCCAGAACTATATTGAATAAGAGTGGTGAGAGCAGATATCCTTTTCTTCTTCTGGATTTTAGAGTGAAAGCTTTTAGTTTTTGAACATTTAGTATGACATTGGCTGTTGGTTTGTCATAGATGGCTTTTATCAGGTTGAGATAAAGACTGTCTTATTTCAATTTTCTGCAGGGTTTTTTTTTTTTTTTTTTTATGAATTGGTGTTGGACCTTGTCAAATGCCTCTTATGCATCTATTGCTCTGTTAATATGGTGTATCACATTTATTGATTTGCATATGTTGAATCATCCCTGCATCCCTGAATGAATCCTACTTGGTTATAGTGTATAATCTTCTTGATAATTTGTTGCATTCTGTTTGCCCGTATCTTATTGTGGATTTTTGCATCTATGTTCATTAATGAGATTGGCCTGTAGTTCTCTTTTTTCGTTGGATCCTTCTCTGGCTTGGGTATCAGGGTAATGCTTGCTTCCAGGAATGAATTTGGGAGTATTGCTTTTGTTTCAATTTCATTAAAGAGCTTGAGAATTAGTGGCACTAGATCATCTCTAAATTTCTTGTAGAACTCAGTAGTAAATCCGTCAGGACCTGGGCTTTTCTTTGTTGGTAGGTTTTTAATTACTTCTTCAATTTCACTGGCTGATATTGGGTTATTTAGAGTTTTTATATCTTCTTGATCTACTTTTGGTACTTCATATGCATCCAGGAATCTGTCTATTTCTCCTGTATTTTCAATATTAGAATACAGGTTCTGAAAGTAGATATTGATGATCTTCTCGATTTCTGTGGGGTCTGTTGTGATTTCATCCTTTTCATTCCTAATTGTATGAATTTGAGTCTTTTCTTTCTTTTTTTTTTTATAAGGTTGGTTAAGGGTTTGTCTATTTCATCTACTTTTTCAAAGAACCAACTCTTTGATTCATTGATCCTTTGTATTATTTTCTTGGTTTCAATTGTGTTAATTTCAGCTCTGATCTTTATAATATTCTCTCTTGTACAGGCTTTGGGTGATCATCAAATGTTAAGAAGCCAAGAGTAATTAAATTGACATTTAGAACATTAAATTTCAGTATTTTAAGTTATTCATAAATAACTCAAATTTTTACTTTTATCAATACCATTATAAATATTTATCCTATTTATATGTACTCAATTTTATTTTTAGGAAACTCATGAATTTCAAGACATGGTAAAAGGATAGGCAATATTTTATTTCTTTACTAGTGGGGGGAAATACCCTAAAATTAGCTATAATAATCCTGGTTGGTTAGCAATCTAGACAAGATTTCTGAAGACACCTTTATTGTACCTACCAGAAAATTTAAATTACTGCATATTATGTTTTAGCTTTAAACTGTCCTCCAAAATCCTCATGCGCAGAAATAGGACCTGATTGAAGAGAGTGAGTGCCTTGAGGTTAGATTTAGAAACATTAATTCTAGGCCCTGAATTTGTTACGGGGTAGTAACTTCCAACATATTAGATGTCAGATATGTGTGATTTGTGCAATTCTCCCAATATGGAAGAATGGTCTCCAGGACAATAGAGGTAAAGGATAGGAAATGTGATTGAGAGAAAGATCACGAGAGAAAGGAGAGCTCCTGAAAGTGGGTGACCAATGAGGCTCTTTGTCCAAGAGTATTTTATACAACAAAATCATAATTTTTGTTATCTATGGGTTAAGCTGCAATCAGTCTTTAGGGTTACTAGTGTAGTTGTTTAGCTAATATTGATGCAATGGAGAAATGAGACATGTAGCAAGAGTATGCCAGTGAGCATCATTAACTTTAGCTTATCTATAACTTCTGCATAGAAACAACAATTACATTCCTGGAAAGGGAAAGGAGTGTGGTTTAGGGTGCTCTGGTCACCCATCCATATTTTTGATGCATTATCTAGGTTCGCTGGACCAGAGGGTGCTAATTCCAGTATAATCTCATCTACTGTTTATCTCTAGGGAGCCTGCAGGCCTGGCTCTTGCATCTCTATCTTGAGGCTTGGCTTTCCTCCAATTTTTCTTCAGTAACAATGTTGACGTTTCTCATCTTCTGCACTGCCCCCCTCAAGGGCCTAATTCCTCTCCAGCTGCCTATTAATTTCTATCTAGCCTAACCATCCATAATATCCCCCTCTCTGAGGGGAAGAGGCACTCTAGTTGCCATTAAGGAACAATGGACAAAGACTATTCTGGCTACTCTCTGCTGTGGAGCTTTGTTGTGATGGTCATCAGTTGGAAATAATTTTCAGTGTCCTTGATAAACATCAGGAATTCTCATCTTGGGTAGGTTTATAGCTTTAAATGTGGCGGAGACAAAGCCAAAGAAATAGTTACATATGCATGGTCCAAATAATGAGATCAACAAGAATACTACTGATACAGTCAACAAATAATTCTACCAGGAAGAGCCAGAGATGACCTCTCACAAAGAGGGTGAGGAGAAGATCCAGGGAGCTTCAGGGTCTGACATAGCAATTATGTGGTGTTTAGTATCTTGAATGGTCTTTAAGATATTAGCAGAAGGATCTGGAATGTATAGACGACATTCAGCTTTTATAATCATATAGGTTTCTCCTTGTGCTGGTGCTAAGATGATGTCTTAGTTACTTTATTTTTGCCAGGACAAAATGCTCAACATCCACAAGTTAAAAGGTATGACAGAGGAATAATGTAGAGGAGAAACATTCAAGGCCCACTGAGTGTAGTTAGTCAAAGCCTTGATCTTCTAATTCCAAGGAGGGGACAAATATGGCAGTCAGATGATCATACCGGTGAAACACATTGCTAAACCATCAGTGTTGTAGCTGGGGTAAGATTGCAGATTGATCAAAAATTTTGACCCTCCTACATTGAACCATACTAATCTCAGCATGCCTCTCCCTGGATGCATTTAGGCAAGGCTACAGATTTGTTCCACAGGACCAATAAATGCCATGGGGGGCTCCCATCTAATCATGGGGTGATCAAATTACTTTGTTGGAATGAATCCTTGACTTTAGAGTTTTGATATGTATACATTGATGGAGGTGTCTTCCCCAAATACTTAACAGAGTTAGATTAATGAAAGTAGGAGTGATTTCTTTGTTCCTAACATAAGGGGGCTTTACACTATAATATCCTACATTTGGAATCAACCATACACAACCATCCAGTATGTGAAAGTAGCCATCTTGATATCTATGATTGTTGGCTCTTATGATAGTTCCCTTACCCTTAGTTAATAGGAGTTTTTTACTAGAACTTGTATAGAGGTTTAGTTGCTGTAGTTAGAAAAACAATCTGACTATATCTGGTGACATGAATGGTGATTTTATTAGCCACTCAGTTACCTTTTAATGGCAGGCTAAACTATGTACTCCTAAGTCCTCTCCTATTTCATCAGTATAGTCTTGTAACATTCCACTCATCTCCCTGAAATGGGGATATCTACTGTTGGAGTTGTGATGTATTTAACAAGGGAAGCAGGCCACAAATCCCAAAAGATATTTATTTGTAATAGCTCTACATATTCCTGTACCCACATTAAAAAGAACTGGACTCTGCTCCCCAGGCATTATGTAAGCAATTGATAAAAGGGCTAAGGATAACATCTTAGATTGCTTATATGAAAATATTGCTTTTTTAAAAAAAATTAGATCTTTAAGTCTTCTGTGGATTCACAGGCATATTCAGATGGTTGTGCACACCCAAGAACAGTCTCTAGCATTCAGGACTTGGGTCAAGTATTCAGGAGTTGATATCTTCTACCTTGACAGTCATGGGTGTTAACAGGAAGAAAATGTACAGTCCTTCTCATATTGGTCCTAGGGAAGGAGAAGATAAGGGGAAAGACTTTACTAGTACTGGATCTCTGGGTTGGAAAATACAATTTCCCTTTTCTTTAGGCTGGGCTTCCATCAGTTGTTGAAGAGTCTGTTGAAATTTAGCCTGTCAGGTGACAACTTTTATCCAATCATCTATTTTCTTATTGAAGAGAAAATCATCAGTGAGATAAGGGCATACATAAAGCATCTCAAAAGGACTGAGGCCTGGAGTTTGAGGTATACATCTTACCTTAATGAGATCTAAAGGTAATACAGTTAGAAACAAAGGAGCTGAATGAGCCTTTCCCTTCCCCAAAAGCTCAACCATAAACCTAAACATCTTAAGGGTTATCTACACTCCCACCTTCTTAGAGGAAGTACAAAACATAATAACAAAAGCCTATCACCCCACCCTAGGAGGTAGGGTTCTGACGCCAGTGAGAGACTCTGTGGGAGGCACTTTGAAGTCAGAGATGGCTTCTCTTTAAATACAAGGAGCCTGAGTTAGCAGGGCCCCATTCACCTGCCCCATTCAGGCCATTTGCATGCCATTCCCTTGGTGTGCCTACCTACCCTTTTCTCTTTCCCTCGTCCTGGCTGCTACCTTCCTGGAGATCTCCAATAAACACGCTACCTACTACCTACCACAGAGTGTGCACTTGGAATTCTTTCCTTGTCGTACCCAAGAACTTGGACTATTTCTGGCCCACTCAACTGTAACAAAGGTAGTAAATTGGTCCACTGTATATGGGTTTCCTGGGCCATTTTGCAATGGTATCTCTTTAGGGTCTCATTTGTTTTTTCAACCTGTCCTAATAACTGTAATCTCCAGGTTCAATGAAGGTGGCAGAGAATGCCTGGTGTCTGAGAGACATCCTGTGTGATTGTTGCTTTTGGTGGGGGATACTGGGGCCTTGTGCTGGCCAGGCAAGCACTCTACCATTTGAACTAAAACCCCAGCCCATGACTGTTGCTTTAAAAGAAAGAATATAATCACTCTATAAACTCATAAGGAGTAAAAATCTGGGGATGATTTCTGGGCCCCAAATTTTTATTCCATGATGTGTCTTTTCTGTTATGAAAGGAAAAACCTCAACCCAATTAGGAAGCCAGACCAACAGGTATTAGATTCCCTTACTTTTTGCATATGGATATAATTGAGGTGCCAGACATCTCCAGGGTATTTGCCATGTCTCTGTATGCCTGGAGGAACTATGGTCCACTTAAGAGGACTGTTCTTCTTGCAGAACTCATATGTCTTAACTACCTGTTGTATTATCTGAGACAGCCCCTGTCTTATTAATAATTTTGAGGGTTTCTGTTGGGTCTTGTCTCTCCCCAAATGAAGAGTTTTATGTAGTTTTAATAATTTTCCATTGGTTAGCACCAGGAAGGAAAACCATTGATTGACGATCCTGATGGAAAAGAACCCATTGAATTTTTGGCTGAGAATATTTGGGTTAGGTGTGATTGAGGCACCTTTCCCAAATCAAGGGGGATTGAAGAGAAGGTCCTCAGGTAGTCTCATTTGTAACTGTGTCAGTCAGTTGGTTAACTTGGAATACCTCATCAACTCCTTTTTGGTGTTCTGTACAGTGAATTACTGTTGCATTGGAGGGCAGATAGACAGATGGTAAATTTTTATCTACCTCCTTATGACATTTTATGGGAGAGCGACTGGCAGTTAAATAATTTCTCTCTTTCCATATAACTGCATGGGCATGTATAGTAGGAAAGCATCCTATGAGTCAGCATAGGTGGCAACTTTCTGACCTTTATTGAGTTGTAAAGCTCTTGTTGGGGCCATTGTTCTGCTACCTGAGTGCTAGTTTCACTTGAGGAACTATGAGTGTCTCATGTAGGTCACTGCAGCATATTATGCCTTCCTTGTTCCATGTTCTATGAAGGAACTGCCATCGTCAAACAGGATCAAATCAGGATTTGCCAGGAGTGTTCTAACAACTTTCCCTTACTGAATATATGTGACTAATTCCCTGTTCACAGTCATGTCTTCCAGCTTCAGTTATCTCCCTTTCTGGTAGAAAGATAGCAGGATTTAAGAAGAAGCTTGTATTTATTTAGATAGCTGGTTATTCTAGAAGTAGAGCCTGATATTTGATAATCCAGTTGTCTGATAACCATAGGCTATCTTTGAAAGAAAGAAGTCTTGCTACACAATGAGGGGTATATACAGTGCTATATTTGCCTTAGGTCAGTTTGGATGCTTCTGGCACCAGAAAAGCCATCATGGCCACAGCTTTAAGGCCAGGAGGTTATCCCTTTGCTACTGTGTTTAACTCAGACTCAAATACCCCATAGGACTATCTCATAAGATCTTGGGTGGGTCCTTGATCTTGGAAAGCACTCTCAAGTCCATGCCCTACCTTTCACTGACATATAATTGAAATGTTTTCACATTGGAAGGCCAAGAGTAAGGGCATTTAGCATTTACTTAAGCTTCTGGAATGCAGTTTGGGATCAGAGTCCCAGGAAAAAACATGGCTAACTGCCTTCTGGGTTTCCTTTATAAGCTGATATAAGCTGGGTTTCCATTATATGCTGATTACAGGCTTCTGTTTGCTTCCTAAATCAGCAGAATCCTGTAATTCTTAGGCATCCTCTTAGCTGTCTTGGGTCTTGAACTGCAGGAAAGAGAGTGTAGATATAATTCTTTTTCCCTGCAGTCTTTGGGACCCCTTAGATATAGTAATGCCTCAATCTTTTACTTCAGGAGTGCAAAGTTGTGTCTTAGGACTTGAGACCTTGTAACTTCCCCAAGAAAATATAGTATGGTGTGTGTGCCCCGACTGGAGAGCTCTTCCGAGTGGGCACATAACAGCATATCATCTGTATATTTCAGTATAGCTTGAGGAAATTTGAAATAGGTCAAGTCATGGAACAGCTCTTGTCTAAGAGGAAGTCTGTCTCTGAACCCTTGAGGCACCATAGTCCAAGTCTGATGAGAAGTCTGATCATGAAGATTTTCAAAGGCAAAAAGAAACTGGGAATCTGGATGTAAAAGAATAAAAAATAAGGCCTATTTTAAATCTAATGCCAAGAAGCAATGAGTATCCGCACAGATCTTGGAAAGAAGAGGATAGTTTTGAGGCACTTCAGCCTCATTTAGCAATCTAAGATCCTGTAGCAATCCCCAACTCTCATTGCTTTTCTGGATTCCCAAGATTGCAATGTTACAAAAGCTATTGCAAAGTGTAACCAAATCTTGTTCCCTTAAATTGTCAATTATAGGAAATAATCCTTTTTTATCTTTAGGTTTTAGGGGATATTGTCTCTGGTGAGGAAATACAGTGTTGTTTTTCTGATGTATTTACACTGGGGCAGGTCTTAAGGCTCTCCCAATTTGCTCCTTAGATGCTTATAATTTGAGACTTACTTTGGTCTCCACTAGAAGGAGGCGACATACCTGACTTGGGTGTATGCTTATTATAGTGTTTAAACAAGATAACATATCTTTTCCTGAAAGGGAAACTGGAATACTGGGTATGATCAAAAAGGAATGGGAGAGTTGAGTGAGATCCCCATGGATTGAGCTG